>PVJC01012297.1:0-39873 GCA_004026665.1 Murina feae
CTGATCTGATTTGCTGGTCCCCATTCGGCTCCTGCATCTCCTGGTCACGGGGTCGGACTGATTAAAGCCAAAGGTAGAGATTCCTCTCCGAGACTTCAGAGGGCACAGCAGTTCCTCCTGGGAATGTGCTTCCAGGGGAAGGGGCTTGCCTGCCCGCCGCCTAGAGGTACAGAGAGAGCCCCACGCAGGCGCCCGGGGACCCTTCCCCGGCCTTCAGCTGCTGAGCCCTCGTGAGGGTGCGCGTGTGGGCGGTTTTTCTCCTGATGCTCTCTCCTCGGGCAGGGGTCCATGAAGGAACTGACTGACGTGATCCAGAAACCGATCGCCATTCAAGTCCTCAGCTTCCACCATTGCCAAGCTTCCCCCTTTGCAGAGAGAGGCGAGCTGGCCTGCACACGGCTGGTGGGGATGTGCGCGCAGGATGGGGTTCAGCCCTGATGGGCTGCAGCACCTGCTTGGCAATAAAGGGGTGCTGTGCTCCTGCCCCAGAGAGCCGACAGCTGACCTCATTACAGAGAACCCGGGCGGGTTGGCATGGCTACTCCTCAGCCCCCAGGCTCCTGCCCCCCACACCCCACTGAGTGCAGTGCCCAGCAGACCTGAGTCCTGGGGTTCGGCCAGAACCCATGCTGGGCCCTTGTCTGTCTCCCCTGAACTCTAGATGTCCGTCCCTTTGTAGAGCTCCCTCCACGCTGGCCCTCAGAGGTGGCAGGGTAGGGGGACAAGAGGGGGGGAAAGGTGACCGCGGGTGCTCTGCAGGCTGCTGCTCTACAACCTGCAACCTGAAGGCTCAACTGGGTCCTTGTCCGAGTTCTAAGAAGACCCAGCAGGACCCCAGGAGCCCACCAGCTGCAGGGACCCAGAGCCTGTGCCCTGCTGCCGGCGGTCCATGTGGCCTGCCCACCCCAGCCCACGGGCAGGGTTTCCCAGCGGCTTCACCTGCCTCTGTGAGAAACGCATCTGATTTGCAGCAAAGCGTCGTGACTGTCCACGCTTCTCCTTTGTCATGACAAGAAACCCACCTGAAACCCACGCCCAGGCCCGGGCGGCCTGGGGAACAGCCGTTGCTGGGTCACTGCTCACCGCGAGGCAACAGAAGCGTGAAGGTCACAGCGACCTTCCAATCTGCCCGTGAGGCTAATTTAAAACCAAGCACAAGCCACACTTTCACAGACAGAAATCTGCAAGCAAACGTTTACAGCGGCCTGGAATGGGAATCATCAGACAGAAGTAACAGCTGATGGCAGAGGTCAGAGCCGCAGGCCAGGCATCGGCCTGGCCCGAAACTGGGTCTCATATGGCCTCGCAGTGGGGGCAGCCGCGTGTGAGCGCTACACGGAGCCGGTTGCCAACACTGAGATCGACACATGGTGCAGAACCACCCGGGTGGCTGGCTCCTCCCGAGGCTGCCAGGCTGCCTCCCCCAGGCACAGCGGAGGGGCCGGCCCTGCTCCCTGGGGCCCCAGAGTCCCTGCCAGGCCCAGCTTCCCACTCACTGAGTTCCTAATCCCGCAGCAGGTGTCGGGGTGGTGGGGGTCTGGGTCATACTATCCTTCCCGCTTCTGTCCAAACCTGCTGAGTTTCTCCTGGTGCTTACAGTGGAAAGAATCACGGAAAGCCCAGTTGTAAAAAGTCAGGAAGGACGTGGGCGTCTCCATGTCTTGAATGTGATTTTCAAATTTCTTGTCTCCTGTTGGATGCACCTGCAGAGAATGTCAGGGCCCAGTGGGGCTCCGATGAGGCTGCACGCACCTGGGGTGCCTCTGGGGCCCGGCTGGCGCTCAGGGCCAATTAAGGCAGGACCTCTGGGGTGGGATTCAGGCGAAACGCGCTTTCAATGTTCTCCCGGCGACTCCCACGTGAAAAAATCACCTCGGAGTGCCTCGGCCGCGGAACTCCTGATGTGCTGGCACCGTGGCTCTTTGTTCTGGGGACGGTGCTGAGCATGGCGGGGCGTCAGCAGCCCCTGAGCCACTGCCCAGAGCCACACCAGCAGGTCGTCACAGCGCTCTGGTCAAGGAGCCGGCTGCTGCACTGGCCCCTGCCTGACGTAAGGCCTCTGACACAATTCTTTTGCAAACTGAGCGCTAGGAAAAGAATTCTAAGGAAGTGGTCTAGTCCCCCAACCCTTCCCCCCCCTTCCCCTCTCCCCCTCCCTCCCTTACTACCAGGAAGGACAAAGTCAATGCAAAAGAAATGCATTAAAACCAAAATCAGAAAACAAGACAACTTCAGTCTATTTCCTCCCCTCTGCATGGAGCTGATATTCCCACTGGCATTTCGTTCATCTTACATCCTAGGGAGTGAAGTAGGAAATAAACAAGGTTATGAGCACAAGGAGGGAATGGCTGTCCCACGGACTGTTCCGCATGGACGACCCAGGCAATGGATGTTCTAGAAAGGACGGGGCCCATGGAGCACACGGGGTGCACCCCCTCGCGTCCGGCGTTGTCTGGGCTGAGGTTGACCTGTGTGTTGGAACCCGCGGGCTGTGTGGAGGCCTCCGGGTGGTAAGCACAGGCCTCTCTTGCTTCCCGAGGATGCCAGCTCCCCGTGGACCACAGGTCTGGGAAGTCCCAGAGGCCTCCACCCCCAGGCGGCTCCATCGCCTGCTCCTGCGAAACACAACCCGCTCCTTCGTAACCAGAACTTCTCACGCTTGTGAAAAAGTCACTGCTAAGTGTGGTCATGTCATTTTAAATGCAAATTCCTTGACTAGACCAGAGACCTTAATTTTTTAAAAACGTAGCTGAGTATTTTAATTATGAATGTCCTTGCATGTTCTCGGCATAGTTCATTATTCATGTTGCCGGTGAAGAGCTTTTTAATTAACTAGCATGCTGGCAATCCATTGTGAAATGTATAGATACAGACTTCCTAGCATTAAAACACTACACACACACACACACACACACACACACACACACAAAGTGTTCTAGCAAACGCATGCACTTTAGTCACTACGGGGCACTTGTTTCTGAATAATTTAAAAATGTGACCAGGGTTTTTAAAAATTTATTTATTGGTAACAAAACAGTGCATCACAAGGAACCTCAGAATCCCCTGGGAACTTCCTAGAAATGCAGACTTGGGTCCCAGGCCCAGGTGCCTGGTCATAGATGGTCCCAGCCAGGCGGATGGGTCGAGCTTCACTCTCCCATCCAAGACATGCTGTGAGGGTTCTCGCTTGTCTACGGCGTCCGGATCGGCTGGCTGGAGGCCCCGGCTCAGAGGCCAAAGGAGTCACAGGCAGTGAAATGCCGCCCGCACAGGGGTGAGGGCGGGGGTGGGGGGAGAGGGGCGCTGGAAGTTGCCCATTCATACCAGGTGTCTACTTACCAGTTTTGACTCAAGAGGCCTATTAGGACCCACTGTACAGGTTTCTATGTTCATTTTCTGAAGAAAATAGGACGCTTTGAAATGAGAGCTCCCACTCATTTGCTGTTTGTTGTTAATCCTCATAGGAGGGTATGTTTCCATTGATTTTTAGGGAGAGTGGGAGGGAGAGGAGACAGAAACACCGATATGAGAGCGATACATGGACTGGTTGCCTTTGAATGCCTCAACCAGGGCCAGGGATTGAGCCTGCAACCAACGCAGGTGCCCTTGACCGGAATTGAACCTGGGACCCTTCCGTCTGCAGGCCGATGCTCTAGTCACTGAGCCAAACTGGCGAGGGCTCATTCATTCACCACATTTTGGCAGGTGCTATTGCCAGCATCTTCCAGACACCCAGGCCCGGGTGAAGGCTGCTGACCCTGCAGCACCAGCCCTGACTGGGAAACTGAGGCAGGCAGTGGGAGGTTCTGGATAAAACAACTGTGGGAGTGGGCACCAGAGCGAGAACACATAGCCCACCTCCTTGCTCTGTGCTTTGTCTTCTGAAGGAACACAGATGCTCCCTAAGCACACGTCTGCCAGCGGCCTCTCCACGCAGCCTCTGCTTGGGGCTCGGGTCCGCGCAGCATGGCCTGCAGCCGCCGCGCCCACGTGCCGGGCGAGTCCTCCAGGACAAGGTGACCTGGGGCAGGCGCGCTGGGACGCCGACGCACCCAGGGCCTCGTCCCTGCCCTGCCCCACGGACAGGCCCTCCCGACTGCACGGCCCACGTGGAAGGTAATTTTAAACAGGACGGAGCTTGAGCCCCAGATGTGCTCAGAGCAGATTCCATTTCCCAGCGCGCTGGCCACTCTGTTTTTCCAAAGGGGAGAGTCACTAGAACAAGGAAACACACACGTGCACTCAGACCCAACGGTAAACTGAATTTATTTCCTCTTGGAAACCAATTCCAGTCATCTCCAGGTCCAGGGAGGAGTAAACATGAGTAACAGTAACATACAGGTTAGTCCAACCGATTCGGGCGTTTGGCTGTGAGAAGTCACACGGGAAACCTCGAACACTCAGAGCCTTGAATGTCTCTGGGAAAAACTCGCTGACAGTCTACATAACAACTATTGCATATAGAGTGATGCTACCGTCACAGCGCAAGGCGTACAATCTATAGACGGGCCGTGTCCGGCGGCGGGCTGCTCCGGGAGAGCATCTCCTCATGGCTCGCGAGAATCTTCGGCAATGAAAAAATAGTCTCGGATTTAACGCTGATTCACCAAAAAGAGAAAGTCTAGGCCCAAGGGTCCATGACAGCAAGTCCCACTGCCGCCTCCTGTGTGATGCAGGTGTCTGAACTCGGTCTTCCTTGAAAACGCTTCCTCTTAAGCCGTTCTGCTCAGTCTTTTCCTCTCCTGCCTCAACGGGGCCCAAGTCCACGCGTCTTCATAAGACCGTGTCCGTTTCCGACGCCATCACACATGTGCAACGCTTTATATACAGAGGGTCTATCCGGTGCTCCCAGGCTCACACACATGAACATCGAGCATTTGGGTAATACAAGTTCATGGTACAATACAATGCTCTGAATAATATACATGAACAAGGAGGGGTTCGTGCAAAGAGTGAAACATGTTCCCTTTTTGTGCCTCAGAAGGAAGTCGCCACCGACCGCGCTCCCACTAACTGCTGTGCTGGGTCATCGTGTGATTCTGGAACAAAAGAGAGGGGGGACGTCAGTGCTGTTTCTGTCAGAAGCTCTTGCTGGAGTCATGACCCCAGGAAAGCAGTGTTCACACCAGGTGAAAGGCTGCCTGTGCCTGACTGCCCCCTTGCCTCCCCCCTACCCCCGCTGGGAGGGCAGGGCAGCGCAAGGGCCCACCAGGTAGCCAGTGACTGGCCTGTACCTTTCCTCTTCTCTGAATGCCCCGCCTCCCGCCTCTCCTCTCATCCAAGCACCCCGTTTTCAAGCACCTCCCCAATGATTACCAAAGCTTGTCCAATCGCCTGGGTGATGGGCGTGTCCACACCAGGGCTCTGGCCCTCCCTGGATAGAAGCTTTAAAAGCAAAAGCTGCCTGGCCAGCCAGGGACAGGACAGCGGGTTCTCCAGCGCCCCCTGCAGGCAGGCTGGGCTGTGCCATCACAGCTGCTGCCCCACCCGAGCTGCCCACAGCCTCTGTGGTCCTAGCCTCAGTGGTCTCTTCCTCCCCGTCGCACAGCAGGTCCCCTTTCTGGGTGAACTTCCTCCCACATTGTGAGAGGCCACTGGACCGCCCGGCTGGCCTGCACGGGGAGTGGGGGGTCCCTGCACTCGCTCAGTCTAGAGTCCCTGGCAGGTACGCTCACGGGGGGGAAGGGGCACAGTCCTAGAGGGTCCTAGGAAACGGGCACATAACGAGCACTGACAGGAAAGAACCCTGGACCTCACGCGTGTCCTCACCCCAAAGACAATGTGCCCCCTGTAACCCGAGTCACTGAAAACACACATGGCCTCACGTCACCCTTGGAAGGTGGCAGGCATGGGTGTCCAGCCCCGAGGTCAGGGGCTGGCTGCTCGGGAGGGAGAGGACAGAGGGTCCGTGTCTAGCTTCACCGCAGACCCTTTCTACGAGGAGCTCGAGGGAGCTCGAGAGAGGCCCCTCCACAGAGCCCTCGCTGCACTGTGTGTCCTGAGAATCACAGACGTCATTTCTTTATTATTACTATTTTTTAAAATGTTTTTTTTCCAGGGCAGAAGGGAAAGAGATAGAAACATCAACTCTGAGAGAATCACTATCAGCTGCCCCCTGCACGCCTCCCACTGGGGATCGGCCCACAACCCGGGTGTGTGCTCTGACCGGGAATCGATCCCTGCCCTCCTGGCTCCTAAGCGGACGCTCAGCCCCTGAGCCAGGCGGACACAGACGTCGTTTCTCTAGAAGGGGAGACAAGAAGCCAGTGAGAGCGGACAGCAGGCCAGAGAAGCATGGAGAGCGGTGGCTCTGTGTGGCGCCCTCCCTCCGGCCCGCGGCCAGGCCACGGCGTGGGTCCGAGTCTTGCAGTGCCAGCGTGGCGGGAGAGGACAGGCGGCCCGGCCACCGGCAAGCTGCCTGCCCGCGGCGTCCTGGTCTTCAGGCACAGGAAACGCTGCACTAGAACAAAGCGTGGGCAATCTCACCAATTTCACACGGCAATTCCAGTCCCCAAAGCACGTTAATGCAATGACAGGTTATGAGAAAAAATATCTGTTCCAATGAAGGAAAAGTGTTTTACATAATCGAGGAGAACGTCTGAGCGGCGTCGGTGGGGGCGGGGCGATGACAGAAGAGGCAGCGGAAGAGGAGAAAACTCCTGAACCCGCAGGGAGCCAAAGCCATCTTAGGAGACCCCACGGCTAAGGAACCGGAACCTGCAAACCGTTAATCCCAGTGACGAACAGTTGTTTTACACGGGGGGGGGGGTTGGGTTAAAAAAAGAGAAGAAATCGAATCCAAAGTACACCTTCCAGCTGACAAGCAGCTCCGTCGAGGTGCGAGGCCATAGGACGAGGCCCCCACACCAGCCCTCCGTGCGGCCCAGGCCTCTGGACGGAAGGAGTGTGGCCTCTCCTCCCTCCTCACATGTGAGACGAAATGCGGAAAGCTGAAAACCAGACGGGGGCCGTGAGGCGTCCCTTCCAGCGCTGTATTTCTTTTAAAATATGAGAGGCCTTTCCTCTTCCAGGCCTGGGATTCTCATTTCGGGTTTGGCACGCTCGCCGATGATTAATTCAGCCCGCCATTCGGAGAGCTGACCGCATTTACCGGTCAGACGGCTTAATCCTATTTAAAGGGCAATCCAAGCAAAATATTGTTAAAGAAAAGCAAAACCCCGTGATCCCCTGAAACCGGCCACCTTGGCCAAGTTACCCCACTTCCCTTCCATCTTGATGTGAATTTGTGCCCCCATCGCCGTGATGAAGCTAAGCTTTGGAGGGAAGCCCGGCTGAGGTGGAGGAGGTGTGGGGTGGCCCCGGGGGAGGGAGAGGGGGGACCCGCCTTCCGGGATGGAAAATGAAGTCCCCACCTTCACGCGCTGTGCCGACTGACCAAGCCCTTGGCAGAGGCCGCGTCTGGTCTGTGCTTCGTAACCCCTCTTGGCATCGGCAAAATGTTAAGCGGCCACGGCAATAAGGCTAATAAAAACGGCATCTGAATGGGAGTTTTGTGAGATCTGTTGACTCAGAGATGTTAATCATTTTTCTACCAGGACTTGTCTATGTATAGCTCTTTGTCTGAAACAAATTCTGACAAGCTTTTAAAAGCAAAGGAAAAGAGTCAGCAGGCTGGTTTAAAAAGGAAGGAGAAAAAAAACACCCTACACAGGCTTTGCACTAATTCACCAGCCATTAGCATGTCGGGTTGAACTGCAGTTGCATTCAGTTTAAATGAGATGTTTTCCAACCCGGTGAAATGGCAGACAACTGTGGCCCTGCAGCGATGGGGGGGTGGGGGTGGGGACACAGAGATGAACGGGCTCTGCCTCCAGCAGATGGTGGCAGCCAGGCAGCATTTTTCCTTCCGTGGAAGTAGCGCGAACATTCACCATCCACCATCACTGACGAACTAACTGCACGGCCCTGCCTGTCCCCGGGCTGGGCCTTTACCTGTTAACACGACGGGCAGTGTGCGCGCTCCTTGCCTAGGCCTCGTCCGGGGCGCTCACAGGCGCTCCACATCGCCCGCCGCCCTAAAAGCTCGTCTGCTTTTTCACTTCTACGTTGTTTCTTCCCCCAAACAAAGCAGCCGGTTGCCCACAGGCTGTAGTCAGTCTTCGACCTGCATTCGTGGCTGACCCATGAAGGTCCTGCGCCCCGGCAAGGCGCTGACTTGGGAAAGGCCCGAGTCCCGCCCTTCATCCCGGCCGCCCGCAGCTTCTTCTAATGTGTCTGCGGGGCCCCAAGGCCCGAGCCTGGCGAGGTGGGCAGGGGAGGAGCGTGGCTGCCACCATTACCAGTCCGGCCGGCTCCTTCCCATTCCCAGAAGCACAGCCTGAACGTGACTTCAAATGTGAGAATGTTGACACGAAGCGCGCGGGCACCCCCCAGGACAGTCACTCGGCGGGGGTGAGGTAGGCCCAGCAGCTCTCCGAGCACAGAGCGCAGCTCTCGCGATGGCGGATGGCGGGACGGCCCTCCTCGCCCGAGGACTTGCTTTGCAGAGCCATTCTCAAGGCCAGTGCCACGCGGACTCTGCAGCCATGGGCACCAGCGTTCTGGCCCACAGCTCAGTACTAAATCTGGGTTGAATCAATGGAAGTACTATATCTCCCACATGAATCAATACATTTGGTTCAATACACGTTCTATTAAATTATACTTTCTAATCAAGGTTTTCACATTTCCATCCTCTTTCTTTCTCATGCCCCACTTCCTTGGGGGTGAGATGGTTTTAAAGGTGCCCTGAGCTCATGGGGACAGGATGCCGGGCTATGCCCCCTCCCCCCTCCTCCGCCACGCGTTCAAGAATTGTCACAATGCAAAGGGAGCCTTTCACATCCTCATCAGGTTAAGGGGGTGGGAATGTCATACATTAACGCGTCCAAAGTCCAAATAACTGCAGAGACGATGCTGCGTTTTAAATGAATTAAACGTGAGCAGCCACAGAGCTGGGAGCAGCGGAGTGAGGAAGAGGCTAAAAGGACACCGAGGACCCAAATCATCCGAGACGCGGACGGCACGCTTCCGGCCGGAGACATGCTGAGTCCTGCGTGCGCACGGCCCTTCGCCGGCAGACACAGCAAGGCCGACGTGGACGGGCCGTGCGTGAGGAACCGTCCCCAGGAGGCAGCACGGGGCATTTCCCAACGCGCTGAGAGCCGAGGACACGTTCAGGA
Organism: Murina feae; assembly: GCA_004026665.1. Lineage (NCBI taxonomy): Eukaryota > Metazoa > Chordata > Mammalia > Chiroptera > Vespertilionidae > Murina > Murina feae. The sequence goes on from PVJC01012297.1 coordinate 9,183, forward strand.
CGGGTGCCCACGGCCAGGGGCGCTGCCGCTCACCCTCACGCCGCCGACTGGCTAGGAAATGGGATTCTGCTCCCTCCCTGACACAGCATCTCTGAGCCTGCCTGCCTCGGCTCTGCCCTCCTAGAGCCTTGGGTGCTGCCTTGATGATCGCGTCTGCACGGACAGAACTTCCCCTTCTAATTTTTCTCCTGGCAATGGCATCACCGTGACTGAGAGGCAGACACTGACACATGTTCTGTTGACATCTGACTGTTCATGTGGGCGTGGCCCGCCACCCCAAGCATTTTCTGGGCGACACTGATCCACAGTGAAGTGACAGACGCAATGGCGTCATCGGAGGTGATGAGGGAGACACATGTATTGGAGACGGACAAGGACCACGAGGCTGCTGGCTGGCCCCTCGCTGGAGCGGCGCTGTCGGAGGCAGTGCAGACTGCAGGCCAGTTGTCATGGTGCCGGCGATGAGGCGACCACTACACCCCCAGGAAACGATCGCAGGTCCAATCACCTTACGGACGACATGGCTGCTGCTCTCGGGACGTTGGTGTGAGACCACGAAGCGTAGGGACAATGGGGTGCTCACAAGCGCAGACGCAGGCGTGGAGAGAGAGGCGTCTCCACAGCCATGCGGCTCAGCACAGGGAGCTTCCTCTTAGTCCTTTTACAACACGCAGGCCATCCGGCGGCTGCACGGGTTCCTAGACGGCAGCAGGCTTTCTTACGATGGGGATTCCCAACCTCAACACGGGGACAGGCTGGGCTAGACCGGGTGGGGAGCGTCCGGCCCGAGGGCCATATGAGGCCTGGAAATCCTCCGGGGTGCCCTGCCATGGCGTCAGGGGATTAGTGAAATGTTTGACCCAACGCAGCGGGAAAGTGTTTATTTCTGTACAGCAGGTAACTCTAAGCTGATGACTGTGCATGGCCTGTGATGGTGTAATGAATACCCAAATGGCCCCTGGCAGCAGAAAGGTTCCCCACCCTGGGGCTAGAGGGTGCTCTGACCTGGAGAGTGGCCCTGGGCACTGTAGGTTTCACAGCACCTCTCTCTGGCCTCTGCCAACCACATGCCAGTGGTGCCTCCCACCCCCAATCCCCATGACAACCAGAAATGTCCCCAGACATGGCCACGGACCCCCGGTGGGGAAGCCGCACCCCGACAGAGGGCCACTGCGTTCAAGTTCTAATGCACACGGAGCTGGCGGTGTCCTGCTTAGGTGCACGACTCAGTGTTCGGTCTGAGAGGCATCTGCCCTGTCACTTACAAAAGGGAGTGGAAGGGAGGTCTGTCCTCGCAGAGACATGGACTGCAGGCGTTCTGCAGCACAGCTCAGTGGGTGAGTGTGGCGGCTGTCTCTCTGTGGGAAGGACTCCTGGAGATGCCTGGTCCATGGCACTGCTCGTGCGAAGAACCGAGTCTCCCAGAACCGTCCACTCACTCAGCAGCTCACACGTCCCCGCCCCAGCCCTGAGCGAGGTGGTACATGGGAGCTGCAGTCCATCGGCTGCGTCAGGACCGTCTGCAGCCCCACGAAGCACAATGGGGCCAAGCACCAAACTCCGAGGACGTGGGAACAGCCATCTGCTTTGAAAGAGGCGTGGAGCCACCGTCCTCACCCCCACCTCCCGGGTGCCATGGCCACAGTGGGCTGTGCCTGGGAGCAGAGCCTTGGGGGATCTCGCTTAGAGACTCGGAAGTCAGGTCCCAGAGTCCACGTCCATGTTTCCAGACTGGGAGCTGCCCCCACGCTGGGCCCCTGACCCCTGGCCGGGCTGCTGTGGGGACGAGGGACGCTGCTGCCATGGCCCCACCAGCTGCAGGGAGGCAGGGAGCTCTGGCCCAGCACTGGGCCCTCACCTCCTGGGCCAGACTCTGGGCGAGGCTCACCTGGTGCTGGAGGAGGAGGAGGAGGAGGGGGGGGAGGAGGGAGGGGTGAGGGAGCGAGGGCTCCAGAGGTAGGAGTGAGCACAGGGCGGGCTGAGGCCACAGGAAGTGGACACTGTTAGGGCTCCAGGCACCTCTGGGACTGCAGACCATTCCCCAGGCTGGGCAGGGGGTGGGGCGTCAGGTGGGGGGCGCCTGCTTTCATGGCAGACCGAGCTGGCAAAGCCTGGAGGGGAGTCAAGGAACAGCCCCCCCAGTCAGCCTGGGCTCAGTCCGACGCGAGTCCCGGAAGCCCACACAGACACTGGTTATTAAAGGACCGCATGTCCCGCCAGCTCCTGGGGAACCCCGTCTCGAGTTCTGACAATCCAACAGCGTGAGGAAGAACACTGGCTGCTCTGGCCCCCCAGCCGGTGAAGGACAAGACCTGCTGCTGCTGGGAAACGCTCACGTGGGAACGTGGCCGTCTCTCCTTAAGAGCTCCGGGGGCACAGGCGCAGGCCCCAGCTGGCTGACCCGTCTGCTTTGCACACCCCACAGGCTTGACCGTTTCCCTTTTGTAACTGACCATACCTTTTCCCACCTACAACATGGAGGGAAAAGGGCCGAATTAGAAGAACAGGCCAAAAGGAACAAAACGTACACTGAAAAAATGTATCAGCCCGGCCAGCGTGGCTCCGGTCAGGGTGCAGGCCCGGTGGCGGGCTCCACCCCAGTGTGGGGTGTGCAGGAGGCAGCCGATCCACGATTCTCTCATTGCTGATGTCTCTCTCTCTCTCCCCGCTTTCCTCTCTGAGATCAATAACCCTATGTATTTTTTAAAAAGAAAAGTATATTAAAAGTATGAAGTTTGTTTTTAACAGAAAACAATCCATTGAGCTACCCGCCAACAGGCAAGGAACCAGCAGAAATTTTAAATCAAACTCCACAGGGTCAGCAGAAGTGAGAGCAAGGCGGGGGCTGGAGACGGCGCTGGGACCGGGGTGCAGGACGGCCCCGGGTCTCGCAGGAGCTCAGGGGTGAAGGCCGTGCTCCCGGGCGGCCAGGCTCCCGTCCCCTGCGATGCTGAACTTATCCCACTGGCGCCCTGAACGGGACATCGTGCACGAGGCCAAGCACGGCCTCCTTCCAGCTTACTCTTGGGCAGGGCCTCTTCCCCGGGCCCTGATCTCAGTACGTTAACGGTGCAAGCGTCTGTGGGAGGACGAGAAGGTTCTCTGACACATTTGTTTATCATGGACAAATATAAATATCCTCTCTGCCCGGCTCTGGGTGCTCACACGGACTCGGGACACTCCAGCCATGGTCCGACATCCCCTTCCCAGGCAGCGCAGCTAAACACACTTCCGCTACGTATGTCACGGCCTGTGTAGTGAGTAGCAGCAATAATAGGAGCCCAGCCTGATCGCTGCTCAGCAATGTCCTCTTGCTTGACACATTTCCTGCCCACCCCTCTTGCTTTCTGAATCCCAGAATCTGTTAAGACAGGGCTGAGCTGCCCAGCCAGCGTGGCTCAGTGGCTGTGTCGACCTATGAACCAGGAGGTTAAGGTTCCATTCCCAGTCGGGGCCCATGCCCGGGCTATGCGCTCCATCCCCAGCAGGGGGCATGAGGGGGCAGCCGGTCACTGATTCTCTTCATCACTGACGCTTCTATCTCCCCCTCTCCCTTCCTCTCTGAAATAAATACACATTTAAAGAAGGACTGAGTTAGTGAGGGTGCCCATCTTCCTGTTCCTTGGCCCTGGACCTTGCTCTCAGTTGGGGTGTGACCCCCTGCACAACCCCACCCGCCCTACTTCTGTATTCCACGCCTGGCTTTCAGATCCACAGACACGGAGAGCTCTGTGCCTGGACACTGTGGGAGCCAGGCATTGATTTAGAAACTGACTCGCAGGCCTCAGATTTAAACTCTGGGCCACTCGATGCGAAAGGTCACCTGATTAGAATGGGAGAAGCAAGAGCCCTGTCATTTATATTCAAAGGGTAACCTTCAGAGGAAGGAGGGGGGAGGGAGGAGGGAGGACTCTGCTCTTCCTTGACATGGGCAAGGATGCCCTTCAAGAAGATTCCTATAGTCATGAAACATCATCCACTGAACTCAGGCAAAAAGCACAAAGGAAAAGCCACTTCTTTGCAGTGTATTATTTCTTTCATTGAAAATATTGTCACACTCGCTAGGAGGGCGAATCACAGCAATAAGTCACCCAGAGCAGAGGAAGCGCCTTTCTCCACGTCAGCCGCCAAATGCTGTGCACCAGGCCTGGCCTCAGGAAACACACAGCCGGGCCAGGGAAGGTCCGTGCATCAGGGAAAGGCCCTGACACCGTGTGAGCACGCGGTGTGCGCGCGCCTGTGCACTCCCATGCCTGAGCGGAGGCTGGAGTCACACCTGTCATGGGTTCCACAGGTAAAACCCCTGGTGCTTGCCTTTGATGTTCCGACGGGGCTCACATTTCTATGCGGAAAATGCAATTATGAGAAGGCGCCCCAGCAGCCCTTGTTTCGCATGCTAAGATAGTCCTATTGCACGTGCAAATATCTCACACACCCAGTTCTATCGGGGCTCTGCTCTCTCACTTGAAAAAGAAAGAAAAGTCCTCGTTTGGCGACAGGAGAAAAACCTCCCCCTCCAGTTTGGCGCCCTTCCTGCTCGCTTTCCTCTCCCCGGGCCTGCGTGTTCCACGTGTCCTCGAGAGTCTCCATTTCCTTTAACAGTTGCCCGCCTCCCTCCCCTCAACGGGATCAGCCAGTCCACACAGCAAGCAGAGGAGATCAGGATGCTACGCGCATCTCACGTCCTGTGTGGACACCGGTCAGGTCTACAGATGCATCTGCATTCTCTCTCGTCCATCTACTCCTCTTGCTCTGAAACCTTCAGGTCTGCAAATGGCCCAGCTGCCTCCACTCTGCACCCCATTGCAAAAAGCCTTTCCCGGCCTCAGAAACCCACACTTGCTTGGCTGGTATGACTCAGTGGTTGAGCACTGACCTATGAACCAGGAGGCTGGGGTTCGATTCCTGGTCAGGGCACATGCCCTGGTTGCGGGATTGATCCCCGGTGTGGGGCTAAGCAGGAGGCAGCTGATCCATGCTTCTCTCTCATCACTGATGTTTCCATCTCTCTCTCCCCGTTTCTTCTGCTCAGAAATCAATAACAATTATGTATTAAAAAAGAAACTCACACTGATACCCCTCCCCACGGCCGGCACCTTCTCTGGCCTGGCTCCCAGGTCTCCGTGGGGCAGTCTGCTCCCCCCCGTGGGGCGCAGAGCTCCCGGGAGACCGCCCTTCACTCTGCCGCCTGAAGATGTGCAGTATCTATGGTGAGAGTAATCACAGCCTCCCATCCTTAGACGATTTGCTCCTCCAGATTAATTTCAGTTCATTACCATAGAGCAACAGGATTGTGAAGCCACTCCTGAACGAGAAGTGTTTAACCCGATCCTGGGGAAAGGGCGGCTGTGACTGAGCGAGGCCGCAGCGGCGCGGTGCACACGCGGGCCGATTCCAAGGTGCGCGGTGAACACGCATGCGCAGCCACGCGGTGAGCAGAGAGGTCGCGGCGGGAGGCCGCGTGCTAATCAGCCCTCCAAGGAACCGCCAGCCAGAAGTGGCACTTACCCTAATTCAAAGCCCTCGTGCCTGCTTCTGTGTTGCAAAATTTATAAAAGAATAACTTCATTAAACCGCCTGGCACTTGAGACGCACATGCAAACCAGCCACAACACAGAGGAGCGGGCCAGGGCCGAGAGCTGCTTCCGGGAGCTGTGCGCGCCGACGAGACGCGAGCGAAGGCTGCGCCCGGCGTTCCTCCCTCTGACGGCGGGTTCACCCAGGGCCCCAGCGCCGTGGCCCTGCCCCCCGCAGAGCGCTGAGCATCAGCCCCTGGGGAGCGGCACACGCGACCGCGCGAAGCCCACCTGGCCGGTGCGAGTGAGCCGTCCGCGTCCCTTCCCGGCCGCAGTGGAGGCTGGCCCTGGGCGCCCTGGGACAGCTCCCATGGGTGTGGGTGCGCCTTTCAGACTCACGGAGTTAGTTGTTGAAAACAAATGCAAAAACATTTTCTCTCTCTTAACCTTGGTCCTCAAGAAAGAGAGCGAGGACTCGGCTCAATTGGACACAGTTTTCTGGAATCCTGGCCCAGGGAGAGTTGCCGTCAACTACACACATGCGAGGCTTTGCGCGTGCACGCACACACATGCACGCACACTCCTAAGGAAAATCACTCCCCTGCATCGAAGATCAGAGCCACGCTGCCACCCAGAGACTCCAGCTGGACCCCGAGTCTCAGTGCACTTGAGTCCACGCACACACGCACATACACGCACATACACACACACACGCATCGGAGATCAGAGCTACGCTGCCGCCCAGAAACTCCAGCTGGAACCTGAGTCCACGCACACATCCTTCCGTGTGGAACCGACAGCCAAAACCATGTTTTAGAATGTGGTGAAAGACAGATCTTGGAGCCTGTGGAGGACCCTAAGCCTCTGAGGAAAGGCATGTGAGACGCGGGGTGCGCGCCCAGGGGACCCGGAGCGACCCCGCCACGCGTGGCCCCTCCTGCTCAGGCCTCCCATCACCCAGGGCCCCCGGCTTTGCTTTAGAGAGAACAGAGCATCCGACAGCCTGAATACGCGGCCCAAGTGATGAGAGCAAACAGCCGCTGGGGGAGTCTCCTGTCCCCCCTCTCCCCAGCGCTGGAGTGGGGTTCTCGCTGCGGGTCAGAGGTCAGAAGGGAGGCTCGCTCGCTGGAGCACCGGCTGACAGGACAGACGTGAACAGGAAGTTGTGGCCAAAACCACGCAGTGCGATGGGCTCCTGTTCTCCTGGGGCCAACACTCAGGTCCCTTCTCCGCTCCCTCGCCAGCACGTCTAGAGCGCGGAGCGCGCGCGACCGTCGCGAAACACGCGGCAGCGAGGCAAGCTTACGGCACTTCTTCCCCGTGAACAAGCAGGACCAATCAGGAGTGGCGAAGCTAATCAATCACCGGCTGCCACTGTGAGCCAATACAATAGGGTTATTGATCGTGTGGCGCTGGCAGAGGGGGACGCAAATGCCGCGAGGCCGCTGAAGACTGGCGTTCCGGCTGTGAGTCCGGCTGGAGTCGGCTAGGGCTGCCTTCCCTTTTGGAAAAAAACACCAAAGGAAACAACTAACTGAACCCTGAGCTTCCAACGGGGACAAATGTGAGGCCGCCCGAGGGTGTGGGGGCCCCGCAGCCTGTCCTCTGTCCTCCGCTCGCACCCCGTGCCATGCGGGGGAGTGGGCAGCTCAGGCCCACAGGCGGGCTGTGCGGGACCACGGCTTCACAGGCGGAACCGACAGCCAAAACCGGCCCAGCGTCACCCGGTGCCACAGGAGCACGATGGTGACTCGCGTTGGGAGGCGCCCTTCCTGGAAACAGGCAGCTGTGCCAGCGAAAGCCCTTTGTCCTCATCTCCGAGAAAGGCCATCGTCACCGGGGTAGGAAGCACGCAGCCCCGAGGAGGGTCCCCGGAAAGGAAGCTGCGCAGCGACACTGAGGGCAGGAAGGAGGTGCACTCGGCCTGCCTTCCGCTCCCCCAGATCTGCCGGGACCACGCCTGTGCCTGCGCCCTGTGCGCCAGAGTGTGCCCAGATGGCCCCGAGGCGCTCGTGAGCGTCTCCCAGCTCCTCCCTGCGGAGACGACCCCCCATTTTTATGGGGTTCCCTGCTCTCAGCCTTGGTGCAGGCTGCACCCCCACATGCAGCAGCGGGGCACGGGAAGGGGCTGCACTCAGCTAGGCGCCCCGCAGCCAGGGAAGTGCGCATGGGGCCCGTTTTCCGGACGGAGCCTCGACAGGCGGGTGCGGGGCGCGCCCCACACGCAGCAGAAAGTCGCAGGCTGCTCGGCGGCTGTCCAGAAAATGAATCCAATTTTTCATTCTGTCATTATAAATATTTCATTGCAAATGGTACTGATTTTTCTGAAACTGTGGTTAAGCAAAGGGCCTCTGTGTGAATATTTAAGAAAAAAAGGGAGGAAGTCAGCGGCGGAGGAGGGGAGTGGAAGGTGAGCAACCAATTAATTTCTGGCTTTGGAAGTAAAAGGTGCGAGGAGACATTCCACCGCCACGCAGCCTGCGACTCGAGGAAGGAGGAGAGAAACATGGACTCTGCCCTTCCTCTGACAGTTGCTCATAAAATATCTGCAGTCCATCCATCTTTTATACCCCGGCCCCTCGGAGAGAGAAAATGGCGGTTTAAAGCTCACTTCAGCGCCGGGCTGCGGGAGATTGCTTCCCGGCCCCCCGCCGCCCCGGCCTGCGGGGAGAGGCCCGGGAGTTATTCAATCAGCCCGGACGCGCGCCGGGTCCTCTGAGGGCTGATTACAGAGCTGCCCTCCTGTTGCCCGCCTCGGAACAGAGCGAAATGAGCAGCCTCTTGCTGAGCAGCTTCTGCAAGAAGGAATCTCACCTGTCATGGAGTTTGTCAGAATTTCAGGATTTATCTTGGTGCAAAATTAATAAAATACCAACCAGGATTTCAGGCTGACTGCTCGGCCGTGTCATCTCCGGGCGATCTCTCACCCGCACCAACCTGGACAGGGAGGCCCCCCGCCCCGCGGTTCCCTCCGCATGTCCTCTGACCCCCGGACTCCGGGCTCAGACCTGGCACCAATTACACGCGAGGCCGAGCCCCTGCTGTCTCCACGGGTGACCTGTCCCCTGGCCGCTGTGGGTCTGAGGCATGGAAGTCCGTTTCTGCGGAGTCTCACACGGGCCCGGGCATCGCGCCCGTGAGGCCCACACGGTGGCAGCGGGGCCGGGAGAGGCCTGTCTTCGAAAGGCGCACTGGCCACCAGCCACGTGACGAGCACATTTTGGGAAACATTACAGATGAATCTCCTGTCAGCCTGAGCCACAAGGTGGTTTCTCCTTTTGTTTGCTTGTTTTTTAAACATTTTTTATTGATTTCACAGGGCAAGGGAGAGGGAGAGAGAAACAACAATGATTGAGAGAGAAGCACGGATCGGCTGCCTCCTGCACGCCCCCTGCTGGAGATCAAGCCCACAACCAGGCAGGTGACCTGATCTGGAATCCAACCATGACCTCCTGGCTGCTAGGTCAATGCTCACCCACTGAGCCATGCCCGCTGGGCTCGCCTTTTGTGTTAACTCACTGGCCTCCTGCCCAAGACCCCCTGGGCTGCGCAGAGTGGGGTGGGGCGGGAGTGGGGCTGAGGGGACTGGAGGAAAGGGGCGGGGGAGGGACCTCTGCTGGCTGAGCTGCACCAAACACTCCGCAGCTCGTTAGCGGGGTGGGCGCAGCCTAGGTTTGGCCATTTGGAGCGGAGGCTGGGCACCCCCGGGCCATGTCCTCAGAGTGGGCGGCATCAGGCCACAGCCCCAGCCATTGGGCAGAGTGGGCAGTGAGCCCCACTTCCCAACAGGATGGACGTGGATGGCCAGGGACACTGTGTGGCTTCCGGGCCTCCTGCCACCGTCTGACACAGGTGCCTGTTTCCGCCTGGCCATTGGCAGGGCGTCCAGGGCGCCCAGAGCTGGCTGCTCGTGGAAGGCGATGGCTGCCTCCTGCCCACTGTCCAAGGTGCATTTTCTAAAGGAGCCCAGACAACATGCGGTGCCTCCTCCGGCACTTCTGGTCACATGACAGTGTGTTCTGGAGCCCAGCAGCCTCCCAATGTGAGCCCGAGAGAGCCGGGGGGAGGGGGAGAGAGAGAGGAGAGAGGGAGGGAGGGAGGGAGGGAGGAAGGAGAGGAGTACAGGCACAGATGGTGAGGGGATGCAGGGCGCTCCCAGTGGGGTTCCGTGGAGAGGCGCTAACCCCACAGAGGGACGGGCCCCCCACCAGGGCTGCCGTGAATTACAACTGAGCGGAGCGAGGGCGCAGCGCCTGGCTCTCTGCGAACAGACTGTTCCATTTTCTGCATGCCCACCTTCACCCTTACACCTCTCAGTGAGTGGGTAGGTTCCTCCACTGTTAAAGGGTCTTCCTGCCCATCACTCCCTGTTCAATGGCAGTCCCCAGCACCGCTCCCAAGAGCCATCCATCCATCCACCCCGCCCACCTGCCCATCACCTCTCACAGGCTAGGAAGCCTGCGCAGGCTGCGGGTCCCCTGCCGGTCTAGCAGTAACGGTACGAACGTGAGCGCCTCCTGAAGTGGGCAAGTGGCTCTGACGCTGCCACCCTCGCAAACCCCACCAGGAGCAGCCTGCTGCTCTCCCGCAGCAAGGCAAGGACGGATCACACAGCTGTCCCAGGACTGGCCAGGCTGGGTGCACACCTGGCTCCTGCCTGATGTCTAGCTGACATCTGGGTGGTCGTGGCCCTCGCCCTCGCCCGGACTGTTAGGACGGTGGGATAGGGACGGGTGTTTTTCCCATCGTGGGATTAAAGCTTTAAACACAATGGGTTTCAGTCTTGGCGCTGGTCTTTGTGAATGCCAAGGCCACGCGTCCCTGTGCAGAGCAAACAGCTCAAACAGGAACACAGCCCGGTGGGCATGGCTCAGTGGTTAAGAATCAACCCAGGAACTAAGAGGTCACGGCTTGATTCCCTGTCAGGGCACATGCCAGGTTGTGGGTACGATCCCCAGTACCAGTATGGGGTGTGCAGGAGGCAACCGATCTAGGATTCTCTCTCATCATGGATGTTTCTCTCTCTCTCTCTCCTTCTCTTTTCCTCTCTGAAACCAATAAAAATACTAAAAAATAAAATAACATAGAAAACACATGTGCAAATGCAACGTGCCTTTAGGCCACAGAATGTTCTAGAAACAGGGTTTCCAGCTCTCTCCAAAGACTGACAGCAGAGGTGCTGAGAGCAGCTGTCTGTGCAGGACAATCCTGACAGCCGTGCCCGCGGTGCCTCGTCCCTAACGGGGCCATCGGTGCTGTGGCAGCGGGCGGTCTTGGCGGCACCGCGGACGGCAGGGCCAGCCGAGAGGCCAAGAACGTGGCAGAGGGAGGTTGGTTTGCAGGGGGTGGGGGAGGGCTGGCGCCCGGCCGGGCTCAGTGCACCTGCTGGATCTCCATAAAGCCCCCGTGGCAGTCGGAGGTGGCCATCTGTCGTCAGCTCCGGGCCAGGCAAACACTCGACGTGGGGCAGGTTGCTAACCACAGGGCTGCGGGAGGGGGTGCGCGTCAGAGCAAGGAGCGGACGCTCCCCTTTAATAGCGAAAACCAGCCGCTGAGAGAACGTCAAGAAATGGACGGATGGAGGGTGTTTAAACGCTGGGCGGAGCGCTGCGCAAACAGCTCCGACGGAGATGAAGTGCTGCTGCCTCCCCTCGGTCCCGTTACCCACGCGCGCGTGACGGCGAGCTGGCCGGACACCTGGTGAGGCAGTGAGGCCGCGTGAGGGGCAGGTGAGCCCGGGCCGCGCCCCAAAGCACACACACCGATCGGGCATTCATGGGTACAAAACGGGCCACTGAAAGGCATCTGCTTGCTTAGTCCCAGGGAGCTCCCGTGACACTCGGCTCAGCCTCCTCCCTGTGCGCTTGTTTGCTTTCCCCAGGCAGGTTCAGTGCCCGTTCTAGATCCTAAACTCTCCTCTTCACTCATGCCAGCCTGAGTTCTGCGCTACTGCACAGACGATGGAGGGGAGGGAGGATGAGGGAGAGGGAAAAAGGGAGAGGGAGAGGGAGAGCGGGAGGGGGGGCATGACAGGAAACCGAGGTGAGCCGTGCCCTCGTTCTTTGTCCTGTGTGATTCACTGGCTGCCTGCAGTGGTAAGGCCAATCCATCCTGATTGAATTATCCAGTATTAACAGCTGGAAGTGATCAAAACGAATGGTGACAAGACTGCCCTGGTCAATACATCGATGCAAAGGATTTGGTTCCTGGAGATTCGATCAAATAAAGAAACAGATCCATGTAACCACTGAGCAAATTAAGTGGAAGGTCCTGTCGCCCAATTTCCTCCCTGAGCCCGCGAGGCGGAGAAATGAGAAACACGGGGGTGGAAACACCGGCTCCTGAGCCACAGGCTCCGAGACACCATTCACCCTCCTCGCAGGACTCTGAGTCCACGTGGGTCCCACAATCGCAGCCCCAAGACCAGGAAAGGCACAGAGCCCAGTGGTCTCGTGAGATGGAGTGCGAAGGGGGAGGCACAGACCACCCACGAGGAGGCGGGAGATCTGGCCCCCACGCTGACGGTCCCCCTCCACGAGCAGCATGGAGACCAGCTGTGCCAGGCCTGACAGCCTGAGTGATGGGGGTCCCCCAAATCGACAGGCGGCCACACCACTTCAGCATCAAGGAAGCTGTGAAGTGAAAAGTAGGCCGCAAAATCAAGTGGAAAAGTCACACAGGACAAAAATCAAACAGCCATGCAGACAGTCACATCTTTAAACTGTGGTGGTGTCTGCAAGTCTTGGGGAGCCCTCAGAATCCACCTCAGGACTCTGTGGAATGTGGAAAAATCGATTCCTGAGTTCATGAAGGGAAGGGCTGAGTATCACAAGACTTTTTTATGGGAAAGGAAGGGGAAGACCAGGATCTCCCAGCCTGAAGTTCATCTCGGCCAATTCCCCTCCCCCTACCGCCAGAATTCCCTCTACACCCATTAAATTCGTACACGATGGCTGATGGAACTTTCTATGGGGACCTGTTGGAGAGGACGATCTGATCACTGCCATTGAACTGTAGCTTCTCTAGAGGCACCAATTACAGGGCAATTACTGCAGAGAAAGAAAGAGGCCTATTCAACAGCAGCTTTGCAAACACCCTGGCCCACACCTGCATAAACCACTGGGTACAAACATGCATTGTAGGATGTTATTCTTGGACCACCCCGCCTCGCTCTCCAAGCTGCTTCCTCAAGTTCTGCAGCGAGAGTTGTAAGGTCTGTTAGGAAAACATGGGAAACATTCAACATATTCATTCGCTGTTAAAATAACGGAATGTGCGTTGGGTTCCAATAACGCACTCTTTATTCCTCAGCACATCATCCCACTAGCGTGTGAGGTGGCCATGAAGTGCACTGGAATTCCTTGCAAACATGGGAGAAAACTCTACAGAAAGGAAAAGAGGACACTCTGCTCATATCACGCATCGCGGGACTGCAAGCGAGAACTCGGGGTCAGAAGGGTTTAGGCCGTGTGACGAACACGCACAGATTCCACACCGGAAAGGTGGGTCCAAGACTGAGTTTTCCACAGAAACAGGTTTCATTAACTCTAAAAGGAACTGTGGTCTGAGAGGTCCACAGGATGATGGCTGAGGCCTTGACTTTTCTGAAGATGACAGGGTATACTGAGGAATTACTGGAATCCGGAAAGGCCTTGAAGGCAGTGTTGATGAAGCAACACGTGTGTGTGTGTGCGTGCGCACGCATGTGTGTGTGTTTGCGTATAGGGTATATAATTTTATGCCCAACAAAGCACTTTTTACCCACAAAAAGAGGTTTTTGTGTTTTTAATTGGAGGTAAATAGTGAAAGAAATGCAAATTACATATTATAATCATGACTCATGTAGGCGCCATGGAAACATACACCGTAGCCATGCCCGGGCATGTGGAGGCTCATCTACATGGACCCTCCTGGCCCCACTCTGATGTAAGAAGCAGACACCAGTTCCTTCAAATCTCCAGCAGGAGTTCAGTTCTTGGGACTTTAATTGTACAAGCTTTAGGTAAGTCCTTCTTCCTAACCTTTAGGGGCATAAAAACATAGATGGATTCAAGTGGAACGACACGCGCCAGTTTTAAAATCTGCATTGGTTTTATGTATCAAGGCCTGGCCTACCCAGGGCTGATGCCGGAGATTCATCTTTCTGCTCTGTTGCCACTTTGGTTGCCAACCTCGCTTCCATTGTTGCTTTCGTTTTGGTCCTTCCCCCTCATTCTAGAAATTTAAAAAACTGTACTCTGTTTTTTGTATACGTACCATGCTCACGTTCTATACAGGAAATAAGAGAAATCAAGATCTAAAAATCCATCTGTTGCTCCCTCTAAACCCTGGGGTAAAAGGTCATTTGGATAATGAAAGCAAACACACAGGCCTGGGAACCCCGAAGGTTAGAGTATAAAAATCTGAACACACTCAAAACTAGAAAATGTGAAGTTAATTCTCATCCATTTTTCTTAACGTATTGAAACTGAAAGCCACTGCTTAACTGGGGGTTTCCTAAAACAGACACAACTGCATGTACTACATAGAAAATGATCACATCACATACTAACTACAAATGATCACACATTTCCTGAAACAGACCTTCTACATGGAACATGACCACATGCTAATTACACCAGTAAATGCTGTGACTGAGGAATGGGACAGACAGAGCCTGGGGACGCACATCAAGACCAGCTATGCATGTTCTGAGTTGTCAGCCTGGAAGATAATGCTCACAGCCTTGGATTATGACACAAACTTACTGGCCCAGATCACAATCTGAATACGTCAGACATGTTTGAAGAGATGCTGTGACCCCCTGAGATCATGAGGGCCTCATAGATCTCAGAGTGGTGTGTTTTATGACCTGTCTTCTATACCGATGGTTCCTGAGTGTGACCCGGGGACATGGGGGGCCCCAGATCCTTTGACAGGGTCTGTTAGATCAATGCTATTTTCATAATAACAGTCCTATGTTGTTAGCCCTTTACAGGCTCATGAGCCCATGTATGTTCGGTGTAGTTTTTAGAGGCTACTTGGCACATGGCATTATCCCTCGGACAGCTGAGAGAATTGTGTGTCTGTCTATTCTTGCATTTAAAATATTTCTCAATTTTTTTCTAATATGGAAACTATCAATAGATAATAATCCACATGGATCACAGTCCTCTGTGGTTCTCAATCATGTTTAAGTATAAAGGCATCCTGAGATCAAAGAATTTAAGAACCACCGGTCTTTATGAATTGTAGAAAAGAGTGAATGCTCTATGTTCCATGAAACCCCAAAATGCACCATAAAAGAAACGGGGGTCTGCAGGATGTCATCCAACTGCTCAGCTCCGCCTGCTCTCCCTTGGGCCCAGGCCAGACCTGACAGAGTGGGGCTCTTTAGTGGAAGACACTGAAGCTTTACCCCCAGGTTAGTTCCATTAGAACCTCCTGATCCAGCTGCCCCTCAGCAGGACTTCACTTTCCCGGGTTTGGTCACCCTTGGTCAACTGAGGTCTGAAGAGAGTAAATGGGAGATTCCAGAAATAAACAACTCTTAGGTCCTGAATTCCATGTGATTCTCAGTATCGCAATCAAATCTCTGTCTAGCCATCCCGCGCTGCCCTGTCCAGGAGGCAAATCACCCCTTTGCCCAGTGTATCCATACTACACCCCCTAGGCCCAACCCCCATCCCCACCCCAGTCCACCAGTCACTTAGCCTTCTCGATTATCAGATCAGTTATTGGGGGGGGGGGGAGGGAGAGAGAGTGAAAGGGTGAGAGGGTGGGGAGGGAGAGAGAGACACACACCAAGCTCGTATAACTTTCATTACAATGAACTATTATAATTGTTCTCTTGTATTATTGTTGTTGTTACTCTCGTACTATGCCTAACTCATCAACTTAGCTGTCAAGGCATGTGCGTACAGGAAAAACACAGCACATACAGGTGCTCTGTGGCCCCAGCCTCGCCTGGGGGGTTTCGAATGTGTGCTCCTCAGGTGAAGGGGGGACTGTATGGTACAAACGTGAAATTTTACTGCAGACGTGTCTTCAAGCACATTCGATGGAAGTCAGTCTCTACAGAGTCTCCGCGACTTTGGTTTTCTGCTTCACCATTTACATATTAATTAGCAGAACCACAAGGTGTATTGCCCACATCCTTTACAGAATCATAAAAACCAAAGTGACTTTTCCTTTGATGCCTAGTGCAATAAGAATACACTTTCCAATAAAAATGTAGGCTCCTTGCTTAATAAGACACAATGTTAAACCATCATCTAACTTCGACCTTCTATACGCACACAGACGTGACAAGTAGAGTTCTACTGAGAAGTGACGACCAGCTCGATAGCAACTCTAAGTTTGGTCCCATGACATTATGTCAATTAAATGGGCTCACGCATGCTTTCCTACGTTTATTTCACCTCCTTAATTTGCTAGTTGCTCACTTACAGAATGATAACTGGGAAGACAACCTCTAACTTTCTTATTTTGACACAAAATTCACACCGTTCCACCTTCCCAGTGCCAGGGAGGCACAAGGCTGCGCAGGGCTGGAGGGTGGGACGGGGCCAGGGAGTGGGCGGGGCTCAGCCAGACCCACACCTACTCGGGCTGTTCAAGGAAGACAATGCAAAAATATAATTACTCCCCACCCCGTGTAGGCTAAATCAACTATTTATTATTAATAATAATGTCATCATAAAAGAATTTTGAGTTCAAATCCATTCTCCTTCAAGGGTTTAACAAACACGTTACTCTTATATGATTTCATCAGAAAAATAAGGATAGGTACTATGACCATTTTTCAGAAGAAGTAACAACAAATAAAGTTACTTTCCTTTTTATAATAAGGGGCAGGATCCACGTCTCTGACACATTATTTAACTATCAGTCTCCTGCTAAAAATAATGAAGCCAACCAGATTCTTGCTATGTTTTATAGTTTAAGCCTTAGAACCATATCTGTTTCATGGTTACCTAGCAACAACCCCTTCCATGTTACACGTGTGTGTCATTGCTTCACATCTGAGGTTCGGAGCCATCCTGGACCTGAGCAAGGTCACCTGTCTAGCAAATGGGATGCTCAAGGCTGCTCTCAACACGTTTGGTGTCAACATGGACATCGAAGGCTGTTACAAGCACTAGGCACTCTTTCCTGCTCCGTGGGAGAAGCACCCCTGAGCGGGAGCACAGCTTCCTTGTGCCCCCTTCTCCCTTCCGAGTGTGAACCCCTCAGGACCGTAACCAGCCGTGCCTCCTGCCCGGAGCCAGGGGAAAGCAGAGCATGAATAAAACAGGGGCTCTGAGAATCGGCTCTGACTAGCGAGGTCTGTGGTTGTCCCACCGCCGCCCCCTCAGCTCCCCCCCATCCAACAGCCTGACCCCTAAGTCCAACTCACTGGGTCAGAAGGTCTAATTACAGGGCTGTTCTACTTCTTTTCATGATTGACAGCAGCTGGAGGCAAAACGGCTTTGGTGTCTGCTGATCCAGCCCCTCCCTGCCCTGCCAGCCCAGCACACAAGGCGTCCTGGGGCCCTGGTGAGCCCTTCCCCGAATCCAGGCTGAAAAGCCGCATCTCCAACCCCCCCAGAAAGGTCAAGGCCAGCACTCGAGGGGCAGTACCTGCAGCTCTGTTTGGAAGAAAAACTTCTGTGGACACTGTGCGCAGTCATAGATCTTGTCTTCCTGTCCGTGGGCTGAGAAAATGTGCTGCTGCAACTTGTTTGCCTGAACAAACACTGCAACGAGAGAAAACGGGAGCTTCGGTTACTTTCTCTCCAAAATGGCCTCCGTGGAGGAGTCCCAGAGGAGACCGAGTCGGTGGACTGAAGGCACAGGCCTGGGGGGGGGGGGGAGCTTGGCCACCTTCGCTCGGCCGGTCTCTGACTTTCGTGAGGATGCCCTCGAGGGAGGAGCACCTACTTCACCTGAAGGCCCGAAGTCAAGGCTAATGGAGGCCCCGCCCCCTACAAATCTTTTCCAAGTGAAGCCCCGAGTTGTCACATGCCCAGCAGCACTGTCGGAACCCCACTTCTCAGCACCCACAGGTTAGGAATCCTAAGTGCCAACCCTGTTTATTGCATTTGCCTAAAGTGACGGCTGGCGCACATTCTCCACTGAAATGCGTTAACGCTGCGAACGGTGCCCACGGCGGCTGGGGCGCTGTCTATAAATATGAAACAGAACCCCAGGTAACGTCTCTTCGGGTCCTTTAAGATCAACTCAGCCTACACACGGAACGCAAGGGTTTCAATAATATAAACATGTTCAATTTTAATGACTACAAAACAAGGCCCTAAGCCTGTGTAACAGTTTACCTGGGAGACATCCTATTAATAATTAAATTGTAGATGCCAGAGGCAGTGTTTGGGTTGGCAGCGCGGCTCCTGACGGATGCCTGGTGCACTGTGACCTAAAAAAGCTCGCATCCACAATATCAACCGGGACAGGCGGGGAGGGCTTATTAAAGACGCCGGCGTTTGGCTTTGACTCTGCGCTAATCATTAAAATTATTCTAATTGCCAGCCAACCCAAAATATTAGAATATCGCTCTTATGAGTCATACATTTTAATCACATTTCTCATTACCCTGAAAACTGCTCAGATTGCCTCTCCCACTAACACTGCCAGTCCCCCCCCCACCCCCTTTAATTGTTATTTCTAAAAAACGACCTCGAGATGCACGAATACAACCCAGGCTGTCGGCCCGGAAAGCACAGACTGCTCCTAATTAATGACTTTTTGTGTCTCACCCACGTCACCAGAAAGAAACGGGTTTTCATACAGATCTGCAACTAACGTCCCTGTCACTCAGCACATTTTAGGAGGCTCTGGCCATGCCACGAAGGAGCTGTTTCATGAGGGTCTTAATCATGAGGGCCCTAGAGGAGCTCTAGGACCCCACCCCACTATGATGACTTATTAGGAACGTTTATAAAGAATCCGGACGCCTGACTTGTAGCTCATAAATACTATGTTACGGGAAAAACAACACATGACAGATCATTTAAGTACAAATCCAGAAGAATAAAACTACAGTTCTGCCCGTGCCTGGTTAGCTCCGTGGATAGAGGGTCGGCCTGTGGACAGAAGGGTCCTGGGTTCGATTCCAGTCCAGGGCAAGTACCTGTGTTGCAGGCTCAGTCCTTGACCCTGGTTGGACACGCGTGGGAGGCAACCAATCAATGTGTCTCTCACATCGATGTTTCTCTCTCTGTGTCTCTCCCTCTCCCTTCCACTCTCTCTAAAAATCAATGGAAAACTATCCTCAGGTGAGGATTAACAAAAAAATAAAAATAAAAACAAACAGCAAAACAGTCCTGAGAGAAGCTGCGGCTGTGGAATAACCCAGGAAGGAGCCTGGCAGCGCCTGTCGAAGGCTGAGCCACACACACTCGGTCCTGCTCCCGCGCCCGCGCCCTGGGCTGGGCGCGGCCCTGTCTCCTCACAGCTCAGAGCGCCAAGGCCGGGCCACCGAGGTCAGGGATCGATGCCTGGAATGTTGCTCAGGAAACAAAGAGGGCAACTTCGAGAGACGACATGTTTGCTTTGTTTTGCTTTTCCTGACAAATAAAGAAACATAGCCCGGAGGGACTAAGCACGAGCCGGCTAAAGGCCCACAGGAGCGTCGTCCGGGAGTTCCAGCCCAGCGTGTGGCCACATTTCAACCGGGGCCTTCGAGCTAGCATTTCTGATTTAATTTTTTTGGGGTGCTAAAAAGTGGCCTGTTACCCCAGCTATAAAAATTCCTTCTTCAATGTGTGTATTTATATCAGTGGTTCTCAACCTTCTGGCCCTTTAAATACAGTTCCTCATGTGGTGACCCAGCCATAACATTATTTTCGATGCTGCTTCATCACTGTCACGTTGCTGCTGTTATGAATCGTCATGTAAATATCTGATTGCAGGATGGTCTTAGGCGACCCCTGGGAAAGACTCATTGGACCGCCAAAGGGGTCGTGACCCACAGTTGAGAACCGCTGATTTATATCAATGTCTCCCTTAAAACTTGCACTGTCATAGGAAACAAAAGCCTTACCAACTGTTTCCAAGTTCAGGGAGTTTGGGGGATAATAATAATCTTTCCATTTCTAGGCAGTGCGGCTCAGAGGCTGAGCATCGACCTATCACAGTTTGATTCCTGGTCAGGGCGCATGCCTGGGTTGCAGGGTCGATCCCCAGGGTGGGATGTGCAAGAGGCATCTGGTCAATGGTTCTTTCTCATCACTGATGTGTGTCTCTCTCTCTCCCTCTCCCTTCCTCTCCGAAATTAATAATAATAATAATAATAATAATAATAATAATAATATTTTCATTGCTTATGGGCAGTGTTATAACGCAGGGCGGGAGCATCTGGCCCGCCCCGTGAAGCCACTTGGCCTGGCCCTGCCTACGCGTTGGGGGAACTCATGAAATGTCTGACCAACTGCAGCAGGCTGACCTGTGAGGTGCTGGTTCTGAATGGCCCGCCAATGATGCCATAAAGACCCAAAAGGCCCCTGGATGGTGAAAGGCTCCCACCCCTGGACAGTCTTCCTCCTTAAGCAACGGACGCACTGACAGCAGCGCCGCGCTTTTAGTCCAACGTCTGCGCCTGAAAAGCGCTCCCTCGGGCAGTCTCTGCCTCGGGAACCTTTTGACGTTGAGAAGAGAAAATGGAGCAAAACCACGATGTCATTTTCCAAATGGAAAAGTGCCAACGTCGGGAGGACCAGATATGCCCTTCGCGCGTCCTCCCGGCCCGTCCGAGCCTCGAGGTGGCCGTGATGTGTGCTAACAGCAGAGTCCAGCACCCTCCACCCCCTCAGGTGAGGCGGCCTCCTCTCTGCCGGGCCGGAGCAGGCCCTGCCCGCCTGCGTGTCAGATGCCTACCTGTGAAGCACACGGGGCACTTGAAGGTCCCCCCCATGCCCTCGAAGCTGTGTTCGATCAGGTGGCACTGCAGTTTGGCCGGGGAGTCGAAGGTCTGGCTGCAGAGCTTGCATTCGTGGTTCAGTCCTTCGTCTGTTAAGGAAAACACACGAGTAGAGCCATGAGAACCCACCTGTGTTCAGTGGACGACTGAACTGATAACTGCACACAAGAGCACTGCCGTCGCCTGCTGGGAGGGTGTATCTTCGGGTTACTTCCCTGGATGCATTTACATCGATTGAACACATTTCTGAGACGTAACATCCTAATATGACGAGGCGGGCTTTATGGTAGGTAGTGCGTGTTATTAAGTCTCTATCACAGGCTTATGGGCTGCACATTTCCAAAGTCCTCGAGATCAAAGACCCACAGAAAAAGGGGCAGCTTCTTCCTCAGGCCTTTCTCTGGCTCATCTAGAAAGTTCTAGACGTTCCGATTTCTAACCATAAAGTTCTGAGTGGTATTCCCACTGAGGAGATTTTCCTCCCAGACCCCATCTCTTCTCAGTCCGTTCCTCCTTCACTGCGAAGGAGAGTTCCACCCCACCCCGTGGACGCGGCCTGCCCTTCTCCGCGGGCCCCTTCCGGAGCTCCAGGCTCGCTTTCCGGGTTTTTCTTTGATGTCTTAGGAACAAGATGGTAGAAAAATATTTTCAAGTAGTAATAACTGCTATACAATGTGGAACATGTGTGTTATAGATAAAACCTGCTATTTTTATGTTGCCTTTTTCTCTCGTGAAAATGTTTGTGGAATTTAAAACTTCAGTATTACCCTGACTTGCTTCGATGAGCGAGAATAAGAGGTGAAGAGCAGCAGCCCCCAGAAGGACCCCTGGGATTCCTGGTTTCAGACCCTGTGGTTCTAAGCGCTCACAGACACCGACTCCTTGACCTCCACAGCCCGAGGCCTCCTCTCCCATCCCCACCCCCAGTCTACAGAGGAGGAGAATGAAGTGATGTTCTCAGTCACACGGGCAATCACTTAGAGCCAAAACCCAGCCCGAGGCCGCCTGGACTCGAACCCAGGCAGCCTGGCTCAGGGTCTGGGACCTTCACAGAGAAGCCGAGGCCAACACCAGCTGCCACGGGACGACTTCTGAGGAAGAGCGAAGGGTTAGGGCTGCCATTTGACCTGACGTCAGCTTTTATCTTCTCTGATTTGCAGTGACTCACACTCTACAAGGCACGTCTAGGTCTGATACCCCAGATCTGGGGACGAGAGACAAATGCACCCGGGGGCGGCACGTCTCCCAGATTCATCCCTCGCCTTCAGCACAACATGGAGCGGAGTCCTCCTCCGCAACACAAAAGCCCAATTACCAAGTGAATGACGACCCGCTAACTCGGGGTAAAATCACTCTATTTGTATTCCTCCTCTTCCCTCCCACACAAGCACGCGTCTTTAGAAGCAGAGGGTCGGGACTGGTAAAAAGAGAAGCAGAGCACTAATTAAGCCACCCAGCACTGTCTACATTTCACAGGAGATAAAAACCGACTCTGTATTTGGGTGGCAGAGTAAATTCCTCGATTATAATTATGTAAGAAGGAGTTTAATTGTGCATACTGACATGACAAGGGGTTACACAGAAAGCTTGAGGGATTATAGAAGATCAAGGGGTTTTCATCTGTTTCGTTCTTTTCTTTTAATTTTAAAATTACCAAAAATTTGCCAAATTTTAGATACTAAGAAACCTAAGAAACAAGATTTATTGTAGGGAACGGGGTCAGTAAGTTGATCCTCAGGAAGACTTGCCAAATTTAAACGTTTTCTATTTCCTCAGTGCCGTGTGCCTTTATTTGGATAGTACGACAGTAACTAAGAGTTTTAATTTTATCTTTTAATTACATGTTTGGCACAAGAACCAAGAGCGGGGCCTGTGGGTTGAACGTTTGCTCCAGAATCCTTTTTTTTTAATTTAATATATTTTATTGACTTTTTTCAGAGAGGAAGAGAGAGGGATAGAGAGTTAGAAACATCGATGAGAGAGAAACATCGATCAGCTGCCTCCTGCACACTCCCTACTGGGGATGTGCCTGCAACCAAGGCACATGCCCTTGACCGGAATCGAACCTGGGACCCTTCAGTCCGCAGGCCGACGCTCTATCCACTGAGCCACACCAGGTAGGGCTGATGCAGAATTCTTAACCTTCCTCTCTCTGTGAAGATCCCGTGCGTTTTCTCAGGGCTGATGAGGGACTGTTACACGAACCTAAACTACATGACGCCAGTGAACCGCTGGTGTGACGCTGCCTGCCTGGACTGTGCGTGTTTTGTTTGGGAAAAGGGAAGAAGGGAAAGCGTGTGCCTGTACAGGAGCATGTTCTCATCAATGTGTATCATTTCCTACCCGACATCAGAGCAATCCCATCACAGACGCAGGCACAGGACCCCGCACAGGGGCAGCGGGTGCCTCCCACTCCCACCTCACGGGGGGAACAGGCCCAGGGAGCGGGGATGCCGACGCCCGGAGCCAAGGGCAAGCCCTGGAGGAGCACTGCGCGAGCTTCCTGCCGACTTCGGTCCAGGAGCTGCCCCCGCCCCCTGGGCGGCCCTGAGAGTGCGCCAGCCATCCCCGCGGGGCTGGCCCTGCAGAACCCCCTCCAGTAAAGGCACAGAGGACTATGGACACCAGGCAGGAAGGCCTACCAGCCTCTGACTTCTAAGGAGCAGAGTGAGGTCTTTTGCACCAAATAACTGTGCCTCCTTAGCTTCACAGGATAGAGAACGTATCCGAATTGTTCCGCAGCCATGCTAGGCAAGCCGAAGCCAGCAAACTCAGGGTGTGCAGCACCCCAACTCACTCCTCGTCTGTGCTAACCACCAGGCTCCCCCTACCAACACAGCCACAGGGTCAAACACAGAATGAACGAGAGATAGGGGCCCGAAGCATTACAACTGTTTAACAGAATTCTTTCTGTAGTTTTTAAGTGAAGAAGGGGGATTGACGGTGATGCTTATTTATACTAAGAATTGTAAAAGCTCATCCTTATGCAGCGTCTGTGTTTAACTGGACTCTGGCACATTCTGACATTTGCGCTGTGAGGCTGGGAGCAGTGTCTGACTTGTCAAGGACTTGCTGACACCCTCCGTGCTGCAGGACGTGGCTGCGCCAAGCCCTGTGTCCTTTCAACGTGGGGCTTCTCTCCCGTTTTCTTCTCTCGGGGCGTCGGGGAGTGAAGAACAGGAAGGAGCGCCGGTGGTTTAATGCGAAGTCGGTGTGCATGAGGCGATGCTATCAACACCTCCGATTTCAGGTGACCTTCAGCCCGCGCCCCGGATCCTGCCCACAGAGCCACAGCCCGCGCCTCGCCGCCTCCTCCGCGTTCTTCCTAGAGGTGCCAACGGTTTAAAAATTCAATCCCAGGCACCGTTTCTGCTCTCCGGAAAGGTGGCAGCTGACAGTAATTGGATAATAGAGCCTGACTCATTTATGACAGAGAGATTCTGAGTCAATTGATTTAATAACCATTACAATATTCCATTAAGGATATAATAGGCTAATGCAGCCCTATTTCTTATTAAGAGTTATGGATGGGATCTGCGCATGAAACTCCTAGATGCCTCGTCCTTCCTGCCCGTGTGCATTCCCCAGGTTTTCTGCAGGGAGCACGATTTATTTGCCTTTGTAGGTAACTCTGGAAACTGAGGAATAAAAAATACTAGCCTTCTCGTACCCTATTAATAAAGACTGACTGCGACACTGAAATTCTGGTAACCAAAAAGTTGGGCAGGAAATGTGAACAACTCCATGGCTGAGCATCAGCCTGAAGAGCCTCTGAGCGGATCCTGCGCGAGAGAAAGGAGCACGGAGAAGGGGAGAAAGCCGCGCCGGGTGCAAATGCCCACGGGCAGAGGAACACGGAGCCTCAGCGCACATCTGTTTCTTTCCAGAACAAGCAGAAAGCCCCAACCTGTGGAGTCCTGGTGGGGGGAGGGTCACGTGGCCAGCACTGGGGTCCAAGGTCAGGAAGGGCGAGAGGTGCTCCCATCCCTGGGAACGCGCTGCCGGCAGCAGCCTCCTGTCCGGGTCAACCGCCACCGCGTGTGCCCACGATGGCCCGGGCGTGGCTAGGAAACGTTTCCACCTGGACCCGAACTTCAGCTAAAATCATCATTCCCCTTTGCTGACCTGCGTCTCAGTGTGAGCATCATGGACGCAGGCAGCAGGTCTGCCTACGAGAGAGAGATGGATGCGCATGCAGATATGACTCCAGTCTCCCTCCAGGGTCTCAAAGGGAAGAGTCTGAATCTGCCACTGCGACAGCCCCATCGCCTGAGTAGGGAAGGTGGCCCTCCCTTCCCAATGGCTGTAAGTAAGAGCAGCAGCTGTCCGGGGCCATTGCAGGGGGGATGATGATTTCTGTCTCGTTTATAAAGCCTGGACCAGCACAAGTGTGCGTCGGCCCACGCGGTCACGGAAAAGTCGCCACCACTGGACACTCAGGCACAACTCAGGCTCTGAGCTCCACCGCGGCCCCCGTGGGCCCAGCTGGAGACACTGACGGCTCAGCATGAGCTTCACACAGGAGAAGCCCCGTGGGCAGCGCGCCCGTGCGGCCCGGGCTGGCCGCCTCTGCCTTCAACAAAACGAATCTGCAGCAGCTACGAGTGCGTGTGCAGCGCTGACTTACAGCGGCTCTCACCCCAGGATTCACCGGGGGCCCCTTGGACGGTCTGATCAACACCAAGGCCATTACCCAGGACCGATCTGTAACGTTTGTAAGTAGAACTCCTTCTCTCCTTGGCCCTTGAGACCGGCCAGCGGGTCCTCCCGCCTCCTCCGCCGCATAAACCCACAGGCCAAGGTCCAAGATACAAACGCCCTCTGGGCCACGCGCACAGGCTGTGACCTGAGCGGGAGCAAGCCCTGCCCTCGCAATCCACAGCGAGCAGCTGATGCCCTGCAGTTGGAATGTTTCCCGTTCCAACGCGTGCACCATGCACATATATATTAAATCCAAGAAAACGGCCCAACCCCACTCCCCCCGCCTCCTTTTGCCTCTCCTCTCTCCCGAGTTAATTTCCAAGGACACATTGAGAAGCGTGGGGTCTGAGGAGGAGGAAAGAAAAGCCGTACATGACACAACTCAGCCCTGGACTACGCCGGCTCCCCCTCGGAACCAGGGGCAGAACAACAGGCTGGACGCGCTGCCATCTGCCACGCACACAGCAGCGCGGCCTCCCAGGGCCCCGGCAGCCTGTCGCGCTGGGTGCCGCCCGCATTGCACAGCCGCCCCCTAAGCTCACCGAGGTGCGAGCGTGGCAACGGAGGCCGTTACTTAGGCTCAAAGTCTGCCAGGGGATTAGTCATTAAGCCTCCAAAGTGAGGCAGAGTTTCAGGTTGCAGAGTGCAGCGTGATCCTGTCCTCTGCACTGGTGAGAAAGCTCTGCCCTGTGCCTTTTTAAAAATATATGTATTTTTATTGCTTTTTAGAGAGGAAGGAGGGGAGGGAGAGAGAGAGAGAGAGATCAATGATGAGAGAGAATCATAGATCGGCTGCCTCCTGCACGCCCCCACTGGGGATCGAGCCTGCACCCCAGGCCTGCGCCCTGACTGGGAATTGAACCGTGACCTCCTGGTTCCTAGGTTGACGCTTGACCGCGGAGCCAGGCCAGACAGGCTCTGCCCTATTATCTGAACACTTTACCTTGGAAATGAATCTTGCCTGAGACCCACCAACACTAGCACCTACTTGGACATTCTCACTGGCCATCTGGGAGTGTCTGCCACTGCCAGGACCCTAACCCACACGGGAGAGGGTGCGAGGTAAAACAGGAGACTCACAAACAGAGAGGATGGGCGTGGAGCCCCCAGGAGCACATGCGCACCAGAGACCTTGACTCTGACTCTCCGAAGTGCCCCCTCAGGCTATCTCAAGAAAAGCAAATGTACCCATTCCACTGCCTCAGCAGAAGCTTCTTTCTTCTTCTTCTTTTTAAATACACTTTCACTGATTTCCGAGAGGAAGCGAGAGGGAGAGGGAAACAGCCATGAAGAGAGAGAATCACTGATCGGCTGCCTTCTGCACGCCCCCCACTGGAGATGGAGCTCACAACCCGGGCGTGTGCCCTGACTGGGAATCAAACCATCACGTTAACCACTGAGGCACACGGGCTGGGCCAGAATCTCATTTCAAGATGGACAAGGTGCTTCTAGCCAGTGGTCTAAGGGCGATGATGCCTCTGCCCTTTCTAAGCCAGGCCCTGACCCTGACCCTGCTGTCTTCCGGCCTGGACTTCTTGCTGTCAGCAGGGCTGGGAGGAAAGGGTTCAGCGGGGGAGCGGCCCCGCACCCGGCAGATTTCAAGGACCCGGGGGCTGCCTGGAGCCCCATAAACAGCAGCAGCTTGGAAACCAGCAGGAGGTCCAGGTGGGCTGGGATGGAGAGTCAGGCAGCGGGACTTCAGATGCTCTGAGGTGTAATAGCGTCCAATTCCTCGGCTATTACGATCGGTTCTGCGTAGCAGTTACTAGAATATTCTCACGTAGGAGAAACCCTGAAATGCTACTGAAACAATAAAGCAAACAGCCCATCAGAAAGGTGGCTTCCCTGCGCCTGCAGGGACTCGGCAGCACAATTCTGGCACAAGCTGGGCGCGAGGGGTGGGCACGGGCACTAGCGATGCCTTTCAACCCTGGCCAGGGCGTCTGCACCCCGGGCCGTCATCCTTCCCTCCTCCACTTTCCTCATCTCAACAGGGGCCCTGGAGTCGAAGGCTCCGAGAAACCAGTGCCAGCAAACAGCTTGGAGGTAAAAACTGGGGCTCCAAATGTGTTTATTAAAACAACACAAACAAACCCCAAGAACATCAGTTTTGGGTACGGCACTGAAAAAACCCCTCTGAACTCCCCTAAGTCCTCTCCCCATGGAAAACCACATTCTATACCGACAACAGAAGGAAGTAGCACCGATTATTATACCTGTTCAGTGACAATAATGCTGACCCCACCAAGGCCCGTGTGGGGGTGGGGTGGGCGCAAGAGCTGAGACCAGCTGAAGTGAAACCCACCCCAGTCTGCCTGGAAGGTGAGGCCGTGTTAGAACAACGGCTTCCTGTGGGGAGCCCGGACTTCCGTATCCGTCGCTGAGACCCACTGAGAGGAGGGACCCGGGTTACGCGGACACTTTTTTATGTCTGCTCTCTTTATGTCACTTGAATGCACGACAGTTACCCCTTTCCTTTAACAGAGCTTTCCCACCACCTCATCTTGAATGCTGCTGTTTCCTGCCTTGGCAGCCAGCGTATGAGCGCGCCAGGCCAGTATAAAATGCCCTTCCCCTTCCCATAATAATTAGACATAAGCGATAGAAGACATAACAGGTTTCCGATTCAATCACGCTCCCCGGCTCTTGCCCGGACTGCAGAAGCGTGGAGGTGGCAGTCCAGGGTGTTGTAATACCAAGCAAGTGCCCGCCTGGCATGGCCCAGTGGTTGAGCATCGACCTATGAACCAGGAGGTCACGGTCTGACTCCCGGGCAGGACTCAGGCCCGGGTTGTGGGCTCGATCCCCAGCGGGGGGCGTGCAGGAGGCAGCTGGTCCATGGTTCTCTCTCATCATTGAGGTTCTATCTCCCTCTCCCTTCCTCTCTGAAATCAATAAAAAACATATTTTTAAAAGATGCCAAGCAAGTGCCAGGACACTGGTTTGGGCCGTTCATCGACTGGTGCTCAGGGCGGGTGTCAGGGGGCAGGCAGTGCGTGTGTTGTGCCGAGCGCAGAGCCTGGAAAGCAGAGCTCACTGTTTAACACGTATTTGTTACGTCGGTGGGAAACAGACACTGAGCCAGTCCTCCATCTAACGTCACCAGAACCACGTGCCGAGGTAAACACCAGAACAGAATTTCCTATTTGTCGGCTGAGTTTCAAGAGCCCGCCCGTCCTCTGCACACCCAGCCCTCTGCACACGCAGAGGCGTCCGCCATCCACCTGGACGGCCTGCCGCCATCACTTCCCGGAGGGAGAGGAGGATGCGTGGGGAAGGGAGGCGCTCACCACGCACCTCTCCTCTGCCAGCTCTTCTCTGGGATGAAGCTTAGGGCTCACACTCACCCTTATTCCAAGAGAAAAGCCTCCGGACACACGGAGGAGCCACATGGAAGAGGGCCCCCAAGCCACAGAGCGTCTCTCTATCCCCCACCCGCGCCCTGAGCTCCTGTTTCAGACAGTTCCCGTCGGGAGCCGCATGCGCTCCCGTGGCACAGCCCCGTCCTGCCATCTAACTGGCTAAGTCAGATGTCTGCGGTTATCCCACTCTCTGCGCCAACTTCCTCTCGTCCGATATCAAGCGCCTACAGGTGCTGCCCTCCCGGCGGGCTCCGGTGCTGGTGGACGTGCAGGTGTACCTGCCTCCGAGGGCCGTGCAAAAGCACACAGCCCGGTCCACGTGAGGAGGGTTCATGCAGTGTAAACCGAAGGTAACCTGCTTCCACGGTAACCCCCGGGCAAGGCTTCTGAGAACAGAGACATGCGGCGGCCGGCCGGCAGGGACTCCACGTGGGTGGGCCGGCCCCCCAGCCCCACAGCCCCGCAGCCGGCACAGCCGAATCAGGGGTGTGTCCCTGTCGCTGTGCAGGGTTTACCCAAGGGCTGGGGCCTGCTCTTTCTATTTTTTAAATTTTTATTATTGATTTCAGAGAGGAAGGAAGAGGGAGGGAGAGAGAAACATCAATGATGTGAGAGAATCATGGATCAGCTGCCTCCTGCACGCACCCCCCCACCCCCACTGGGAATCGAGCCTGCAACCCGGGCACGTGCCCTGACCGGCATGGAACCCGGGACCCTTCAGTTCGCAGGCTGATGCTCTATCCACTGAGCCACACCAGCCAGGGCAGTTCTTTCTTTTTTTATACCTTCTTCTTCTTGTCAAAAAGCCACTAGTTACCTGAACAAAAGGTGCTGAACACTGGAAAGGTGTTTATCCTTGGGAGAGAGCACAGCTTGCTGTTGCTGAGGATTTGAAAACAAAACAACCCCCTCCCCCCCAAACCCCCCCCCACCCCCAAGTCAAATAGAAGAAACAGAAGGAGGTTCACCAGCCTCTGGGAATGCTATGGATCTGGACAACATGGGCGTGTAAGCGCCCACAGGTTTAAGATAAGAAACCAGTCGGGCGTTTCCAAGTGAATGATCTTTGTAAGAATCTGTGTGACTGACGATTATTGCAAAGATGACATCTTCTCTTCTGAACCGTGGTGTGAGAACCAGGGTTCTCCACAAAGCCCGAGTCCCACGGGCAATCGGCACACAGGTGGGAAGGGGCCTCATCTCAGATTCCCAAGGGACTCCACCCCGCGGTCCCACTTGGTGGCAACACCAGGAAGCCCACCGGCACCGCGCATGGAGCACAGCGCTCGCGGGGTGCACAGGACTCCGGCGGATTGTTCGGCTGCTGGGACCCGAGACCCTGGGCCTGGAAGGAGAGAGAGAGGTGACGGTGCAATAAGGGCAGGAAGATCTCCAGGGACAGTTGGCAGAAACGCGCTGCGAACCTGGCTGTCCTCTGCCCACACCCCGCCACCCCGAGGAACCGCCCTGCGGTTATTAGGGTGATGCATGCGCACCGGTCAGAGCTCCACAGCCTCTGAATTGCCGGGCTGTAATTAAGGCCACTAGTCTTACTCAGGGAGGTTCGAGGCGGCCCTATTTAAGTTGTCTTAACTGGTGTGAATTTAATGTCGCGCGCGGAGGGTGGCTCAGGCAGCTGTGGGGCGTGAATTCCCAATTAAGCCCAGATTTAAAGAAACCATGGACGTCAGGAGGCAGCCCAAGTCTGCACAGTGCTCCATCCATCCATCCATCCATCCCACTGCTAGTGTCCTAATTTGGGAATCTAAATACATCCAATTATTTACAGTGTTGGTAGGAGAGGTTTATTATAATTACTTTTTTAAATTTTTACCATTTGAATATTAGCTCATCAGTTGTCAGCCTTGCTTCTTGTCTAATATAATGTTAAGGCTGTACATTTACTTATTTTTACTATATTTTTATTGATTTCAGGGAGGAAGAAAGAGGGAGAGAGAGAGAAACATCAATGGTGAGAGAGAACAGTGGATCGGCTGCCTCCTGCTCGATCCCTACTGGGGACCGAGCCCACAGCCCGGGCACTTGCCTTGACGGAGAATCAAACTGTGACCTCCTGGTTCATAGGTCATCGCTCAACCACCGAGCCTGGGGCTGGGCTATTATAGTTACTCTCAAGGGCATGATGACCACTTTCACGGAAGGGGCGGGGCTTAGGCTTTGTTCCACCAACAGGAATGTTTCCCAATGGAAGCTGTAAA
>PVJC01012298.1:0-39828 GCA_004026665.1 Murina feae
CCCCCCCCCCCCCCCCCCGCTCCTGCATGCCCCGGGGAGTGGACCCGGGATGGGCACTCCTGGATGTCCCACGGAGGCCCTCGACTGGACCCCCGCTCACTGAGCTGACCCACCTGGCACAGCTATGCTGGCCATGGAGGCTCCCAGTGCAGAGCCGCCCTACCAGCCTCCATCTTGGCTGGGTTAATTTGCATACAGCCACTCTGATTGGCTGGTGGGCGTGGCCATGAGCAGAGGCTCAGCCAGCCTAGGCAGGCAGTTGCAACAGAAGCCTCTGGTTTGCTCTAGCTCCATGGCTGCTGGCCTCCATCTTGGTTGGATTAATTTGCATACAGCTGCTCTGATTGGCTGGTGGGTGTGGCTTATGTGTCTCGGGTAACAGTCAATTTGCATATTACTCTTTTATTATATTAGATATGTAGGCTTACGAGGTGATAAAGATTCCACTTACCTTAACGTCTCAGCATTGTCACTAACAGGCCAGCCCGGCATTTTGAGCCTCCTGTTATGATGCAAAAAGAAGCATGTGACATCACCTATGTAACATTTTTTCCAAAAATGTTTTAACTAAATTTAATCTTGAAGAAACAATTGGGCAAGTGCAGATTAAGTGACATTCTACCATATAGCTGACCTGGACCCTTCAACAAAGTTAAGGTGTGAAACAGTCACATAGGCAAGAAATTGCTACTCTACAGAGTGAGGATGTGAGCTGGATTAGATCTTGAACTATACACACACATATAGAGGATACTAGAAAATTGTTGGGATATTTGGGGGAATCTGCATATAGACTATGTTAGATGATAGTTAATGTTAAATTTCTTGGGTTTCATAATGTGAGTGTATGTGATCACTGTCTCATGGTTATATAAGAAAATGTTCTTACAAGATTCATAGGAAAGTGATGTTATAACATCTAATGGTCCACACCCTGTCCCCAGCAAGTACATACGTATGTATGTGTGGATGTACAGATATATGGATATGCACGGAGATAACATGAATGTGAAAAAATACTATTAATTGGTGAATGTAGGTAAAGAGTATAAAGATGTTCACTGTGTAATTCTTTTAACTTTCATGTGGCCTTAAAAATACTCCTAAATAAGGGGGAATAAATGCTAAGTAATTGTTGGAAATAAGGCAGTTTGCCTTAAAAGTAATTTTAACTCTTTGTTGTATCCTTACCTCTAATTAAATATTTACATGTAAAATTTATTTTAAGTTAATTAAGGAGTTACCCTAGAAGGGATTCTTAACCTAGAGTACATGAATCCTTAGATAATTTGTGAAAGGTTATATGAATCTTTTGATAACATGCGAAGTATTTTTCTGTATAGAGGGTTCATTATAGTTTTCCTGGTATTATCAAAGGCATCCATCCTTCAAATGGTTAGGAACTATTGCCCTGTAATAGATTTACAATTTATAGTGCAATCTCTATTCTGAGTACCACAATCGTAGTTACATTTGCCTTTCAGACAGTACACATATAAATTTGGTAATTGTGAACGTAATTCTCAACTTATTCAAAACAAATGAACCTTCATCAGAATTTTACTTACAAAAAGATTTGCTTATGTTGGCACACAATGCACTAAACAGATCATGTATCATGGAAATGTATACTTGAAACCTACATGATCCTATTAACCAATATCACCCAAATAAATTTAATAAAAATTTTAAAAAAGATTTGCTTGCATCAGCGGATAGTTTAATGTAAGTTTATCTGACCACGGAGATCCTGTTACTTAGGAACACACAATGACATTTTAACAACATGATGTATTTCTTTTCCAAACTAATGTGTGTTTAGTGCAATTGCGTGTTATGTTTAAAGCGGTCTGTTTTCCCTTGTGTGTACTCACATTCCTCACATTTTGTGCAAAGGAAAAAATACACTAGGCAGTAAGGTTTGATTTTATCTCCATGCTTATGAAGAAAAAGAAACATAACTTCAAAGAAGAAATGGTCATGCTTTTTTTTTCAGTTTAGTGATCACTAAGCTCTTCATTAAGTGAGAAACATTCCCTTCTCTGCCAACAGCCGGGGGCAGAGCGAATGTCAGCGCGGAACAGGCTCTGTGCATTTGTGCAGCACGAGGCTGTTGGGATATGGGTCATGAGTTAGAACTTGCCAACGTGTTGTTTACATGCATAGGACTGAGCATGTCTGTTTTAGTTTTGCTGAAAATTTTTTATAAATGCCTCTGGATCCGTTGGATTAGGTTCAGCACAAGGGCAGTCATGAAATAATTAAACTCCCCAGCAACAACAAAATCTGCTCCTAAAATTTTTCCCAAGTGTATGACAAGGAGCAGTTCAGACTCGGCATTTACGGAGGGGATGCCCCTGCTTGTGAGCGCTGCCCTGGGCCACCTGCATGGGGAGATGGATGTGGGCAGGCATGACTCAGGACAGGTCCTCGCACCCGGGTCGCTGGGGGCACCGCTGCGGGTCCCGCAAGAGCCTGGCCCTTGTCCGACAGGGCACGCCGATTCAGTCCTGGTGTGATAGACCCGTCCATTCTCCCATTATATTTCACACTCTAAGGAATCAAGTTCCTGGAATAATTAATATCTACCATGTTAGAGGCCTGACAGCTTTGAGCAAGCCACTGAACCTTCCTGCCTGCTGGTTTCCCAGCCCCTGACCTGACGTTCACCGAGTGCTTGGCACTGTCATGGACGTGACCTCTTCCAACCTTCCCTACAGCCTTGGGAGGCAGATGTTGTTCCCCCAGTTGAAGGGATGTGGCAAACTAGAAATCAGTGTGACTTGGCCAAGTCCACAGCTAAAGGGACTCCAGTTCAGAACCATGATGCTCATTCCTGTTTAACTACAAAAGATGAGCCACATGTTCCGTAGACTTCTAGGGCCCTGAGTCATCTGGCGTAAGTTAGAGCTGGCCAGAAACCTCTGACTCTTCACGGGCACTTTTAATATTTTTGAGTTTTAAGTTGACCTCATTCAACTGCAGACAGAGGAACAGTTATCATTGTGGGTCTGTAAATATTTCTCCTATGAGGACATTGTTTCCTAAATAAGGGAATGTGGTGGAATAGATATTGTCGAGGGTTTCACCCAGCCCTTGGAGTTTTTACATAAACAGCAGAATTTGAGTATTTCATTCTTCTGTGTCAGCATCTAAGAACCGAGAAATGCATGGTGAGCTTAAATGGTGGCTTTGGGAACACAAGCAACATTGCTGCTGTGCAGAACAGCCTGTTGATTCCTAAGTATTACCAGTTGTCAGAATGTGACTTGTTTATAAAATATTCTCTAGGCTTTCTGGTGTTATTATCAGGAAATATTAATAAGAGAAATCATTCCTTATTAATTTTATGAATATATAAATCTTTTCCAGCTCAGTTTCTCACTTTTTCTTTACAAATCCTTAAAATGTACACATTCCCTTCTGTTGTTTAGGAGTAGTGTTAACATCAGCTTGGTCCTGGGTGGAGATGAGTGTTAACTTCACTTACTCCTCTGCCATCTTGGATCTTTAGTTAAAATCAATTCTGTTAAAAAGTAATTGACTTTGTCCGATGAGGCCAACTCCTAAATGGTGGAGTCATTTGAAAATGGGAGCCACAGGAGAGGTAGGTTCTTGCATCTTCCTCACCCTTTTCGGCAGCACCATTGCACCAGGTCCCTGTGCCCTCACATTCAGAAGGGCCCCACGCCCATCCTCAGGCGTCTGGACTTCCCCGTTTTGTGAACTTCAATCAGCAGATGCAGGTTAAGGTCAAAGTCAGACGAAGATGGAGAATGCATGAGCCTCGTCCGTGCCACACTCTAGCCATCCTACAGAACTTGCACTCTGCTGACTGCCTGTCAGGGTTTTCCGGGTCAAAGGTCAGCAGTCTTTGGTTGTTGCAGATCTGCTCAGGGCTGATCCCACTCTGTGGTGCTGGAGCTAGAAGGAACAGACACACCAACGAAACTTTCTTGCCCAGATACACAGAGTTTGGCTGCATCCAGGCACCTGTGACCTGGCCCCTGAGAAGTGTTTGTTCAGGCCACGCTCTGCAGCCTGGCTGTTGGGCAGAAGGTGAGGGAAGGGCCAGGGACTTTGGTTGCATGTTCTTTGTGAATCTTAAAACTTGGCATGTTATTTAGGTAGTTCCTTTTCATTTGTTTTAAGGAGCAAAGGAGGAGCAGTGGCAGCTAGCTGCTTTCTGGTAGCAAAGCTGCTTCGTCTAAAGGAAGAGTCTTAAGAAATACTTCTCCCTCAGGCCCATAACCCCTGCTGGGCCACAGGCTGCAATGGAAAGGGAAATGACTGCCCAGTTCATCATCAGAGACCAAGGTGGACATTAGGTATCCCCATTCTGGGGCAATTATTTCCTTACGATTTCAGGCTATATATGTCTTTCACCATATCATGTCTTTAGTGCTTTTTGAAATAATATCTATACATATAAAAGCCTAATATGCTAAGTGTCTGACCAAGTGGTTGACCACTCGCCCAGTTGCTATGATGCACACTGAACACCAAGGGACAGATGCTCCGACCAGTAGGTTAGCTTGCTGCTAGGGTCCGGCCAATCGGGACTGGCTGTGATGGGCCAGACACACCCTAGACTAGGGGTCCTCAAACTTTTTAAACAGGGCGCCAGTTCACTACCCCTCAGATCATTGGAGGACCAGACTATAGTTAAAAAAACAAAACTATGAACAAATTCCTACACACACTACACATATCTTATTTTAAGCAGGACAGGCAGCGGCGGCAAAAACACCCAGCAGACCGGATAAATGTCCTCGGTGGGCCGCATGTGGCCTGAGGGCCGTAGTTTGAGGATGCCTGCCCTTGACCCTTCTACAGTCCCTCCCTGGCCAGCCAGCCCCTATCATCCCTGATCGGGACTGGGTGAGACAGCCCTGATCGGCCCTGATCACCAGCTAGGCTGAGGGACACCAACAATGCACGAATTCATGCACTGGGCCTCTAGTCTATAATAATAAAAGTGTAATGTGCTAATTAGACCGGACAGCCAAACTACCTTGCGGATGTCCTGGATGAAGCCATGGTGGCGGGGGATGAGGCAGAGGCAGTTAGGGGCGATGAGGCAGTCAGGTAGGCCAGCGGTTAGAAGCCAGTGGTCCCAGATTGTGAGAGGGATGTCCGACTGCCAGTTTAGGCCCAACTGGCAGTCGGACATCCCCCAAGGGGTCCCAGATTGCAACAAGATGCAGGCTGGGCTGAGGCCTACTCCCCCCCCCCCCCCGCCACATGAATTTTGTGCACCGGGTCTCTAGTTATTTAATCCAATAAAAGCGTAATATTGAAATTGACCGTTTTCTTCGGGATGCCTAAGCCACGCCCACCAGCCAATCAGAGCGACTGTATGCAAATTAACCCAGCCAAGATGGAGGCCAGCACTCACAGAGCTGCTAGAGTAAACAGGCAGCTTCCATTGCAGCAGGAGTAAAACTGTTTGCTGGCCCGCTGGGCTTCTCCCAGCTCCAGGCAACAACATATTTGCAACATTGTCTCAATTATAGAAGCCTCAGAGGTGAAGCAAACAGCAGCCTTCCATTGCACCAGCAATGGAGGAAACTGCCTGCCTAGAGTCTACTAAGGCAACATTCTTTCAATTATAGAAGCCACGAGCTGATGCAAACAGAGGTTTTGTTACCTGCCTAGGCCTTGACTTAAAGGAACAGTGTATCAATTATAGAAGATAAACAAACCTGATTCCAGCCAGCCTTGCTGAGACATTGGGTCAATGGGAGCTGTAGGCAGCCTGAAAGCCTGAAAATGCCCCTCAGCCCATCACCCACGCTGGCCACACCCCAATGGGGTGAGGGTCCCCACTGGAGGGCTTGGCCAGCCTGCAAACAGCCATCAGCCCCTCACCTAGGTTGGCCAGGTATCCCAGTAGGGACCCAAAACCTGAAGTGACTATGGGCAGCCTGAAAGTCTGAAAACGGCCCTCAGGCCCGCACCCAGGCTGGCCACACTCCAATGGGGTGAGGGATCCCACTGAGGGGCTTGGCCAGCCTGCAAACAGCCATCAGCCCCTCACCCAGGTTGGCCAGGTACCCCAATAGGGACCCAAAACCTGAAGGGACTGTGGGCAGCCTAAAAGCTTGAAAACGGCCCTCAGGCCCGCACCCAGGCTGGCCACACCCCAATGGGGTGAGAGTCCACACTGGGGGGCTTGGCCAGCCTGCAAACAGCCATCAGCCCCTCACCCAGGTTGACCAGACACACCAGCAGGTGGACATCCCCAGAAGGGTCCCAGACTGCGAGAGGGCACAAGTCGGGCTGAGGGACCTCCCGAGTGCACAAATTTTTGTGCACCGGGCTCCTAGTTATCTATAATAAGCCAAGTCTCAAAATTAAAAATGTAATTAGAATTCCTTGTATATATGTGCAAAGATGACACCATTAATATTTTCACACCATGACTAGATCAGCAGTTCCTTTGTATACATATGTGTTAGTAATTATAGCATACTTCTGAAGCCAGACAGCACATCTGTGTGTTTTTTAACATTGTATTGTGAAGAATGTTTTCTATAAGGACATTGATCACTTAAAAATGTAATTAAAACTTCCTATGCAGAGCATGATGAAATTTCAAGGCTGCAAAAGTTCAGTGCCAGACATTTCATATTTTAAATTATAGTACAATCAGTTGAAATAACTGATATTTTCTTTTGACTTAACAAAGCCTCTGTCAGTCATTCTGATTTTCAACTTTCCTGGAGATTCTGTTCCCTGCAGGGTTCCCTGAGTCACAGTAGGGTCTCAGTGTGCTCCCTGGGCTGGTGTCCTCCAAGGCTGCTGGGAATGGCTCATGGGTCTCATGAGGCTTGGACACTCTTAAAACTTGGGGGCAGGGGGACACAGGAAGAGGGTGCTCAGGACCCCACATGCTTCATTGCTTCACCACCCCGTTCCGCCTGCCTATTGGTTTGCTTGTCTTTTTGATTTCCTACTTATTGCCACTGCCACACTGGGTGCTCCAAGAGCAGAGTCCTCATCTAATCTTCTTATCTGTCCCTTTCAAGAACAGCATCCGGAACACAGCTGATTAAAGTTGAATGAAAAAGGAGTGTAGGAAAGTCTCAGTATCCGTGTTGTCCCAGGATGCTAAATCTGTTGACTCACTTTATTCAGGTTGAGTCCCCTCCAACAATGATTTTGTTTACTGCTTAAATTGCCTTAAACCATCGATTTTAACCTTTTTCGCCCCATGGCGCACACTAATTACTAAAATTTTGTGGCATACCAAAAACTATGTTTTTTTTGCCGATTTGACAAAAAATAGGTATAATTTTGATTCATTCATACAACATGGCTATTGTTTTGATGGCTATTATCATTTTATTAAAGTAAATTTTTATTTACTTTATTTTCATTTTTATTTTAGAGAGAACGGGAGAGGGAGAGAGAGAAACATCCATGATGAGAGGGAATCATGGATTTGCTGCCTCCTGCATGCCCCCTACTGGGGATCGAGTCACAACTTGGGCATGTGCCCTGACTACGAATTGAACTGTGACCTCCTGGTTCTCAAGTCGACACTCAACCTCTGAGTCACACCAGCTGGACTGCTGTTGTCACTTTTTGACAATCTAAGAGAAAAGGTCAGTGTCCCTGACTAGTCAGGTATTGCATGTTTTAAAATGCTTGAGGTACACCAGTTGAAAATCGCTGTAGGTCGAAGCGTTGATATTAACACAGCAAGAAGCACTTCACAAGGTTTCTTGGTAAATGAATGGATAGCCAGATCTTCTTATTTTTGCTTGCCTCTTACATTCAACTTGGCCAGTTTAAATTAGCTAATGCTCCTACATTCTGAAACTAGTTACATATCTCAAGTTTTTGTTCCATAAGATTCTTTTTCTGTGTTTTAACCATCTAGTTTAAGCCTTGACTTTTGATTCTAACAGTCTCCATCACATTATTATTGTTTATTTTATAATTTCAAAATAGCTATTAAGCCAAGGGGACTTAGAAAGAAGGGCTTAGAAATAATATGCTCAAATGGGTAAACTGAACAGTTCACGAGTTGACTAGGATGACCAGGATTGGCATTCAGGGACCTGATTCCTGGTGCAATTTGAAATAGTTTTATCTGTAATAATCAACTTTGGTGACTATGCTAGTTGCTCTCAATTTAAAAAAAATCTTTATTGTTCATATTATTACAGTTGTTCCTCTTTTTCCCCCATAGCTCCCCTCCTCTCAGTTCCCACCCCACCCTCTGTCCTTACCCTGTCCACTGTCCTCATCCATAGGTGTACGATTTTTGTCCATTCTCTTCCCACACCCCCAACCCCCCTTTCCCTCTGAAAATTGTCATTCCACTCCCTTTCTATGCCCCTGATTCTATTATATTCACCAGTTTATTCTGTTCATCAGATTTTTTTTATTCACTTGATTTTTAGGTTCACTTGTTGATATGTGTTTGTTGTTCATAATTTTTATCTTTACTTTTTCCTCTTCTTCCTCTTCCTCAGCATTTCATATAATACTGGTTGGGTGGTGATGAACTCCTTTAGCTTTTTCTTGTCTGTGAAGCTCTTTGTCTGACCTTCAATTCTGAATGATAGCTTTGCTGGGTAAAGTAATCTTGGTTGTAGATTCTTGCTATTCATCACTTTGAATATTTCTTGCCACTCCCTTCTGGCCTGCATGGTTTCTGTTGAGAAATCAGCTGACAGTCATATGGGTGCTCCCTTGTAGGTAATTGACTGCTTTTCTCTTGCTGCTTTTAAGATTCTCTCTTTGTCTTTTGCCCTTGGCATTTTACTTATGATGTGTCTTCAGGTGGTCCTTCTTGGATTTCTTTTGTTTGGGGTTCTCTGCATTTCCTGGACTTATAAGTCTATTTCTTTCACCAGGTAGGGGAAGTTTTCTGTCATTATTTCTTCAAATAGGTTTTCAGTATCTTGCTCTCTCTTTTCTTCTGGCACCCCTATAATTCTGATGTTGGTATGCTTGAAGTTGTCCCAGAGACTCCTTACACTATCTTCATATTTTTGGATTCTTTTTTCTTTTTGCTTTTCTGGATGGGTGTTTTTAGCTTCTTTGTATTTCAAATCTTTGACTTGATTCTTGGGATCCTCTAGTCTGCTGTTGGATCTCTGTATATTATTCTTTATTTCAGTCAGTGTATGCTTAATTTCTAGCTGGTCCTTATTCATATCCTCAAGGGTCTTGCTAAATTTATCGGCGGTCTCTAGAAAATTCTTGAAAAACCTTATAACTGTGGTTTTGAACTCTATATTCAGTAGTTTGCGTTCCTCCATTTCTGTCATTTGTGATCTGTCTCTTTGTCTCTGCATTTTGGCTGCTTCCCTGTGTTGATAGAGTGGCTTTCTGTGCTAGGTGTCCTATAGGGCCCAGTGGCTCAGTCTCCCCAATTATCTGAGGTGGACACTCTTGGTGCACCCCTTTGGGGGCTTTGTACACAGTCTTATTGTAGCTAAGCCTTGATTGTTGTAGGTGTTACTGGGAGAAATTGACCTCCAGGCCAATTGGCTGTGAGAATCAGCTGTGTCTACAGTGGGAGAACTTCTGTGCTGGAGACACCTTTATGGGGCAAGGCTTGCTTCAGTGGGGCTTTGGTGCTCACTGAGTCTGCCCCCTGAGTGTGTGTTCCTTATAGATCTGAGGAGTTGTAATCTGGGTGGTCCCACTCTGACCACTGGGTACTCTGGCTCTTGGATCTCTAAGGAGATGCTAATTTAGGCTCTGCCTGAGGGTTCCCAGCCTTTTATATGCAAAAGCCTCTGCACACAGCTTGGGTGAGGCAAGGTCTTGGGGAATCAACAGGGCAGAGCAAACTGCTATGGCTGATTATCAGCCCTGCCCTAAGAGGCACTGGGTCTCAGTGTCCCTCAGCACCACCGAGAGAAAGCCTTCCAGTGCCAGGCAGTCCAGCTTCTCCCCATATGAGCCTGGGTCCCAGAAACTTGCCTGGAACTGGAGTTCAGAGCCGTCGGGAGCTTGTGACTCCCTCCAGGTATAAAAGACAACCGCCTCTCAGTTGCCAGCCCTTTCTGCGAGCCCTTTCCGCGCGCCTCCGTACCTCTGCACTTTACTTCCGCACCTCCTCTGAGTCTCAGTCTCTTTCTAGTTGTGGAATTTCCACTCAGCCAGCCTTCCTGTGGGTTTGAGTGGTGTCCGTTTTTTCTTTTCATTGTGGTTTTGAAATGGTTGTGCGAGGCAGCAATTCCAGGTGTTTACCTATGCCGCCATCTTGGTTTCTCCTCTGCTCTCATTTTTATATGAAACGTACACACATGCATACACTTCGCAGATGCTTTTCATGTTGTGCTTCTCATAATTACCTTGGGAGCTGAGGCTGGGAGGTTCTGACAGTGGGGAGGGAACTATTAGAAGATGAAATAACTGCAGTTCATGATTAGTGTAGCCTCCGCAAGGGTGGCAAGACTGGAACTTTCAAGACACAAAACTGATAGTAGCAAAGAAATCAGAGTTTCTATATGTGTCTATTATAAATTATTTTAGAAATAAAGATAAAAGGTCATTTTATAATGAAAATTTTAATATATGGTTTTGATAGTGTCTGGTATATAGTGACTATTGATAGTTTTACGTGAAATTGAACTGAGTGAAAGTATACATACACTTGAACAAATCAGGGCAAGGAGGCTGGGTGCTAAGAGTCACCAATATAGCAAAAATTCCAAAATCTCATGCATAAGGTTACATTTGTGAGTGTATAGTCAAGGATACAGAACATCTATTTTAAACAAATTCCATTGTTTTTCATAAAGTCTTTTGATTTTAAATAAAGAAATATGGTAATCTTAATATACCCTTACACTTTTTAGACTTGCAGAAAACTTTCAGAATCGTATGGAATTCATGTGTATCCTTCTTCTAGCTTCCCCTAATACTAATAATCACATTAATAACCATAGTACAGTTATCAACACCAGGAAATTAACATTACAATAGTGTTTTAATTTCACACATGTAATTAATAGAAGAAACTAAAGTTAACCCAGTAATTAAATGTACTTATACCAATAATTGTATCATCGGTTCTTTAAGAAAATTAATATATTACTGTTTTAACATTGGAGTAATAAACAGAACACTCATTCATAACTTGCATAAGTAATTTTTTCCTGTGCACTTCCTGGTTTTGAACCAGAACATATACGACTTGTAAATGGACTTGAGGTGTCCGCTGATAGCACTGGTCACAGGCTGCTGGTCAAGGATGCACATACTTTGTTCCAGAGGCTCGCAGTCTGCACCGCAGTGCACAGCCTCCTGCTCCCGGAGGGAGTCCTGTAGGGAATGGCTTCATTCGTGAGCATGAAACTGAAGCCTTTGCTAAAAATTCTAGAAAACTAAACCTTCTAGATATATTTTTGCTTGTTCATCTCTAGATTAATGAATCAGGTAGACTAGCATGATGACATTGAATGTAACATTACATGTGTCTTTTTGATGATAAATGCTGCTACAGGAAACATAAATACAGGTTTTAATAGACAAAGGGAATGTGGAATTACTTTATATTCTGTGGCTTAAGAACAATGCTGGAATATGATCTTATGCATGAAAAGGTATAGGATGATATTTCTCTTGTTTTAATATAATTGTTTTCGAGATGAAGATGTTCCAGTGTTGAATCATCATCTTCTTTGGCATTGCAGATTTGTTCTGGAAGAATATGCCTAAGGAAAAGTAGAGATGAAAGTCAAAATGGTCCAAGTAATAATCTGGCCTTCATAATTTAGGAGTTAAATTTTATACTTATTTTTAAATTTTATTTTTTCATTAAATAAAGATAGATCCCTTTTTTATATTATATACCAGAAAAGATTCAGAATACATCCAAGATCTAAATGTGAGTAAATGAAGACATAAATGTATTAGAATAAGAAAAGCATGGTTGTGCCCTGGGTTCAGGGGAAGATCTTCCTACTTGTGATGTAAACTAAAAGCACTGAAAGATGAGATTAATGAATTGACTACTGGGTGTTAGAGACAAATGGCAAACTAGGAGAAGACACTTGCAACTTTTATCACAGATACAGGGCTTATATACAAAGACCTAAAAATCTGGAAGGAACGGGGAAAAGAGAAAAAAAAAGAAGGTAACTAGTTCACAAAAGAAGCAATGAAATGTGTAAACATGGAAAGATGCTCGGTTTCGTTCATGCTGCGAGAACTATAAATTGAAAGTATGCTGGCATATCACTCTCAACAGACTTACTACTCAAATGTCCAAAGCTCATCCACATGCCCTGACATTGAGGCTGTGGAGGACCAAACACCGCTGACAGGAATTCACTGCTCCATCCAAAGGATTTTTGCTTTATTTAGCAAAATTACCTGTGCATTTACCACCCGGCAATCCCAGTTTTAGGAATCTATCCCAAAGTTAGACT
Source organism: Murina feae (assembly GCA_004026665.1). Classification (NCBI taxonomy): domain Eukaryota; kingdom Metazoa; phylum Chordata; class Mammalia; order Chiroptera; family Vespertilionidae; genus Murina; species Murina feae. Next base: position 12,405 of record PVJC01012298.1, read on the forward strand.
GGAAAAATACAAAACAATTGGACAAAGTTGTGCATTGTGGCATTTGTAGTAGTAAAAGAACGGGAACAATAAAATGTGTATCAGTAAGGAACTGGTTGCATACTGTATCTGTAAAGTGCAATACTGTTCAGTTATAATAAAAAGCTAATACGCAAATCAACCAAACGGAGGAATGACAGGTCACTGTGATGTGCACTGACCACCACGGGGCAGATGCTCAATGCAGAAGCTGCCCCCTGGTGGTCAGTGCACTCCCACAGGGAAAGCACTGCTCAGCCAGAGCAGGGCTCACAGTTGGCGAACACAGTGGCAGTGGCAGGAGCCTCTCCCGCCTCCATGGCAGCGCTAAGCTGGCAGTCTGACATCCCCCGAGGGCTCCTGGACTATGGGAGGGCGCAGGCTGGGCTGAGGGGCCCCCCTTCCTAACGTGCCCGAATTTCATGAACTGGGCCTCTAGTTCAGTTATAAGATGGAATGAGGAAATTCTTAAATTTATTTTTTAATATATTTTATTGATTTTTTACAGAGAGGAAGGAGAGGGACAGAGAGTTAGAAACATCAATGGGAGAGAAACATCGATCAGCTGCCTCTTGCACACCCCCTACTGGGGATGTGCCCGCGACCCAGGTACATGCCCTTGACCAGAATCGAACCTGGGACCTTTTAGTCCGCAGGCCAACGCTCTATCCACTGAGCCAAACTGGTCAGGGCGAGGAAATTCTTTATATACTGATATGGAATGATATCCTGACATACTGATAAATTTTAAAAAGTAAATAGTGAAAGTAAGCACATTCTCTAGAGAGGGAAACAGAGTCTTCTGTGGAATATTTGTAAGGTAATTATGGGGAGGATGGGGGACTATTAATATGTATGTATGTATTTACATACTGGAGAATGCTTCCAGTATTTTCCAAAAGAAATACTGGAAGGATAAACTAGAAGTTAATTTACAAATTTGACCTATGGGGAAGGATGGATTACAGTGTAAGGGACAAACATAGGAGAAAGACTTCTTTAACATGCATTGTTATACAGTTTTGACATTGGAGTCATATAAATGTTTAACATAGGAAAAATTGGAGCGACCAGGCAGGCAGGCAGGTGAGCAATTAGGAGCCAGTAGTCCAGGATTGTGAGAGGGATATCTGACTGCCAGTTTAGGCCCAATCCCCCAAACCGGACATCCCCCAAGAGGAACCAGATTGGAGAGGGTGCAGGCTAGGCTGAGACGACCCCCACCCCATGCATGAATTTTATGCACCGGGCCTCTAGTTGATATATAATACTGTATTATTTGAGGTGTACAACTTAATGATTTGGGGGGTGTGTGTGTGTGTATTTTTTACTGGTCTTATTTTTTTTAAATAAATCTGTATTGTTCAAATTATTATAGATGTGCCTCTTTTTACCCCCATAGCTCCCACCCCACCCCATTTCCTTACCCCCTCCCCTGTCCTCGTCCATAGGTATAAGATTTTTGTCCAATCTCTTCCTGCACTCCCCAAACCCCCTTCCCCTGAGAATTGTCAGTACACTCCCTTCCTATGCCGCTGATTGTATTATATTCACCAGTTTATTCTGTTCATCAGATTTTTTATTCACTTGATTTTTAGATTCACTTGTTGATAAATATGGATTTGTTGTCATTTTGTTGTTCATAATTTTTTTTTTTGGAGGGGGCACCTGGATTTGTTGTTCATAATTTTTATCTTTACTTTTTCTTCTTCTGTCTCTTCTTAAAGAATACCCCTCAGCATTTTATATAATACTGGTTTGGTGGTGATGAACTCTTTTAGCTTTTTCTTGTTTGTGAAGCTCTTTATCTGACCTTCAATTCTAAATGATAGCTTTGCTGGGTAGAGTAATCTTGATTGTAGGTTCTTGCTATTCATCACTTTGAATATTTCTTGCCACTCCCTTCTGGCCTGCATAGTTTCTGTTGAGAAATCAGCTGACAGTCGTATGGGTACTCCCTTGTAGGTAACTAAGTGCTTTTCTCTTGCTGCTTTTAAGATTCTCTCTTTGTCTTTTGCCCTTGGCATTTTAATTATGATTTGTCTTGGTGTGATCCTTTTTGGATTCCTTTTGTTTTAGGCTCTCTGCACTTCCTGGACTTGTAAGTCTATTTCTTTCACCAGGTAGGGGAAGTTTTCTGTCATTATTTCTTCAAATAGGTTTTCAATATCTTGCTCTCTCTTTTCTTCTGGCACCCCTATAATTCAAATGTTGGTATGCTTGAAGTTGTCCCAGAGGCTCCTTACACTATGTTCATATTTTTGTATTCTTTTTGCTTTTCCAGTTGAGTGTTTTTTGCTTCTTTGTATTTCTAATCTTTGATTATTAGGATCCTCTAGCTTGCTGTTGGATCTCTGCATATTATTCTTTATTTCAGTAAGTGCATGCTTAATTTCTAGTTGGTCCTTTTTCATATTCTTGAGGGTCTCACTAAATTTCTCGGAGGTTTCTAGAAGATTCTTGAGTAACCTTATAACCGTGGTTTTGAACTCTATATCCAGAAGTTTGCTTTCATCCATTTCTTTTGTTTGTGACTTGTTTCTTTATCTCTGCATTTTAGCTGCTTCCCTGTGATGATAGAGTGGCCTTGTGTGCTAGGTGTCCTATGGGGCTCAGTGGCTCAGCCTCTCCAATTACCTGAAGTGGACACTCTTGGTGCACCCCTTTGTGGGCTTTGTGCACAGTCTTGTTGTTCTTATGCCTTGATTGCTGTTGGTGTCACTAGAAGGAATTGACTTACAGGCCAATTGGCTGTGAGGACCAGTTGTGTCTGCAGTGGGAGAACTTCTGTGCTGGAGACACCCTTATGGAGCAGGACTTGCTTCAGTGGGGCTTTGGTGCTCACTGAGTCTGCCCCCTGAATGTGTCTCTTATGGATGTGAAAAGTTGTAATCTGGATGGTCTCACACTGACCACTGGATACACTGGCTCTTGGATCTCCAAGGAGGTGCAAAGTCAGCCACTGCCTGGGGCCACCCAACAGGAGCTACAGAGAGATCTGCAGATTCCTCCTCTTCATTTGGGGTTTGGAAGTACCCAGATTAGGCCCAGCTGTGAAGCAAGGCTGACTGCTGCTGCTGAGCCTTGGGTCTTCTTTTGTAAGGCTTGGAGCTCTCTGACCCAGCTGCAGTTTGTTAGGTTTTATGCTGCAGAAGGACAGGCCATTCATATGCCAAAGTCGCTGTGGACAGCTTGGGTTGGGTGGGGTATCTGAGAATCACCAGGGTGGAGTAAACTGGCAGCCAGTACTGCACCGGAGAGGTCCCCGTGTCTCCGTATTCCACGCCCCTGCGCAGGAACAACGATCGCCGTGAGTACCTGTGAGAGAAAGCCACTCATGTTTCAGCCCAATGCCAGACAGTCCAATTTCTCCCCGGATGAGTCTGGGTGCTCAGAGTCTCACCCGGCGCTGGAGTTCAGAGCAATTGTAGGTCTAAGCTGCAGTCGGACATCCTTAGCTCTGCTGAGGAGGCGGGAGAGGCTCTTGCCACCACTGCTGTGCTGGCAGCCGTCTGCCTGGCTTGTGGCTGAGCAAATTTCCTCCTGTGGGAGCACACTGACCACCAGGAGGCATCTCCTGCATTGAGCATCTGCCCCCTGATGGTCAGTGTGTGTCATAGTGACCAGTCATTCCCAGTGGTTCTGTTAGGGTCGATTTGCATATTAATCTTTTATTATATAAGACAGAGGACTGGTACACAGGTGGGGGTCGGCTGGTGCCCTGAAGGGTGTCCTGCTGGGGTGCCTGGCAAGCCTGGGTGAGGGGCTGATGGCTGTTTGCAGGCTGGTCACACCCACTTCAGGGAGGGTGGGTCCCCACAGGGGTGCCTGGTCAGCCTGGGTGAGGGGCTGATGGCTGTTATCAGGCTGGACATGGCCACGGGCTGGAAGCAGGTATCTGGGATTTATTTAACTTCTATAATTGAAACTCTGTTGCCTTGGTCCTGCTCAAAGCCATGGCTGGAAGCAGGTATCTTGGTTTTTTTAATCGTATTTTCCGGCGTATAGATGACTGGGTGTATAAGACGACCCCCAACTTTTCCAGTTAAAATATAGAGTTTGGGATATACTCGCCGTATAAGACTACCCCTCTTCCAATGCACACCAAACAAAAATTAAAAAAAAAAACATCAGATTTGATTTGAAATGAATGGAGTGCGGCCATTTTTGAGCTTCCCCCACTGTATGTGGTGACTGCACATTTTCCAGTCCGGCTGGGAAGTTTCAGCATATTTGCTGAATTTGCATATTGCCCTTTTGCCTGGGCAGACAAGCCCCTCCGATCACCAGCTTCACAGAGCCCAAGCCTCTGCGATCACCGGCTCTGATCCTGCCCCCTGCCATCGCCGGCTCTGCCCTTGCCCCACTGGCAGCCTCTGGCCAAGGCTGCAGGCCTGGGCAGAGGACCCCCAGACCCCTGCTTTGCTGGCTCCACCGGTGCCCAGGCCCCTGTGATCACAGATTGCACCCCTGCCCCTCCGATCACTAGCTCTGCAGAGCCCAGGTCCCTGCGATCTCTGGCCTTGCCCCTGCCCAGGCTTGAGGCCTCTGGCCCAGGTGTTATGCCTGGGTGGGGCACCCTCACACCCCTCCGATCACCGGCTCTGCCCTTGCCCATGCCTGAGGCCTCTGGTGAAGCCCTCTGGCCTGGGCAGGACACCCGCAGCCCCCTCTGATAGCCTGTTCTGCCCTTCGGGTCCCCGCCTCCCCGCCACCTGCCTGGCTAACAGGCCTGACCACTTCAGTGACAAGGCTGAGCTGGACTGGGTGCCGCCATCTTGTGGCTATGGCGGCAGCCATCTTTGTGACGGAGTGATGCCTAATTTGCATATTACTCTTTTAATAGATAGGATGTGAAGATGGAAGCAGCACCATAATCTCATGCCTGATGCCCCATTCCAACCTGTTTTTAATGTTCCAGGTATCTATCCTATCTAATAAAAGAGTAATATGCAAATTAGGTTGTCACTCCGTGACAAAGATGGCTGCCCTCATAGCCACAAGATGGAGGCATCCATACCACATTCTATCTAATAAAAGAGTAATAGGCAAATTAGGCATCACTCTGTCACAAAGATGGCTGCCCCCACAGCCACAAGATGGTGGTGCCCAGTCTGGCTCAGCCCTGCCACTGAAGTGGTCAAGCCTGTTAGCCAGGCAGGTGGTGGGGGAGGCAGGGGGTCCCCTTCCCAGGCCAGAGGCCTTTGCCATAGGCCTCAGGCGTGGGCAAGGGTGGAGCCAGTGATCAGAGGGTATGAGGGTGCCCTACCCAGGCAGAAGTCCTGGGCAGGGGCAAGGCTGGAGATCGCAGGGGCCTGGGCACTGGTAGAGCCGACAAAGCAGGGGTCCCCTGTCCAGGCCTGCATCCTTGGCCAGAGCTAACAGGCCTGGGCAGGGGTGGACCCGGTGATTAGAGTGAACTACAGAAGAAACACCTTTTCTTACCGCTCATTGGCTAAGCTCCCTGTATGCCACTGGTAATATTCTTAGTAACTTGGGTAATAAGAATCCAAAAAGGTGATCTAGGGTTTTCCCACCACACTCCTGGAGAAAAACAAATGAAGGTCCACTGCTGGAGGGCTAAGAAATGTCATATCTTGCCCTAGCTAATTTGGCTCAGTGCATAATGCCTCAGCCTGCTGACTGCAGGGTCTGGATGCCATTGTGGCCAAGGGCATGTACCTAGGTTGCAGGCTCCTCCCTGGCCAGGTCCCAGGTCAGGGCATATGCAAGAAGCAACCAATCAAAGTGTTCCTCTCACTTTGATGTTTCTCTCTGTTTTTCCCTTCTCTTCCACATTCTCTAAAAATCAATGGAAACATATCCTCAGGTGAGGATAAAAAAAGAAAGAAAGAAATGTCATGTCCTATGAAAGACACGTCTTGAAAATGCCTAAAGAAAGTTGTCATTTCTTCGTGGTGAAGGGACTGGAGTCCATGTTGATGAAACATGGTGGCTGCGGTGACTGGAAGTGGCTGCAGCAATGAGGTGATGGGGCTGGTGGCTTCCCCTGATTAGCCTGATCACCTCCCACAAAGGGAGGCCAGACTGTGGGTTAGGCTCGCACCTCAAGGGGAGCAATGAGCAGGCCTAAGCTGTTAGTAGGACACCCTCTGAGGGCTCCCAATATGTGAGAGGGGGCAGGCTGGGCTGAGAAACTCCCTCCACCAGTGCACGAATTTTGTGCACCGGGCCCCTAGTCATATACACACACATACATACATACATACATACATACATACATACATATATAAGCTTACTATGCTAAGTGTCCCACCATTTGTTCGACCAGTCGCTATGATGCATACTGACCACTAGGGGACAGATGCTCTGACCACTGGTAGATTAGCTTGCTGCTGGAGTCCGGCCGATTGGGACTGGGCGAGATAGACTGGACATTCTCTGGAGCCCTCCTGCGATCCCTTCCCAGCCCCAGTTGTGCACTGGTGGGGTCCCTCGGCCTGGCTAGTGCCCTCTTGCAATCAGAGACCCCTTGAGAGGGACGTCAAAGAGCCTGTTTCGGTCCTATCCCCACAGGCCTCTAGTTATGTAATAATACTCTATTTTTAAACAATTTTACTCCGAACGTTTGCAAATATATACCATTAGAAGAAAACAATGAATTCTTATGTACCTGTTATCATCTGGCTTCAACTGTTATTAACATTTACCCGTCTGGTTTAATGTAACTGCCATCACTTTTTTCCTTAAAGTAAATCCCTGACATCATGTCATGGTAGTTTAATCCCATATTTTGTCAGTCGCCACAATTCCCATGGGTCCTCGAAAATGCCAGAATTTACCGTATCCTGTTGTTGTTCAGCCTCAGAAAATGTAGTGCTTTCATTTCTTGTACTCCCGGTGGTATGGACTGTAAGTTGTTGTGATCCAGGAATAGCTCTCTCAGAGAATGGTAAGCCCCGTGGAAGGAGACTCGGTCCAGGCCGTCATCAGAGAGGTGGTTAAACGACAGGTACAGGTACTCCAGGCCGGGCACCATGTGGCCGAACACGTAGCCAGGGATGCGCTCAATCCTGTTCCCCAGGAGCACGAGGTGCAGCAGCGACCGGGGGAGGTGGGAGGGGACGTGGTAGAGCCTGTTGTAGGAGAGGTCGATGGATTCGAGATTTCTGCAGCAAAGGAGAGGAAACGGTGGTACGTCAGGGCAGTGACTGAGCTCTAGGTTTAGACAAGGCCAGTCAGGATGCTTGCAGGTTTTCCTGCCAGCACTCGGTGCAGGGGTGCCACCCTGGCTGTGCATGCGGTTACCTGGGCGCACAGCCAGTCGGTTCCCACCAGAGAGGAGCACCAGGATTCAGAGGGGTAACCGTGAGGCCTAAGGTCAGACTGGCCGACATCAAATTGCCTGTCCCTGAAGTCTTCAGTGGTGCCAGCAAAGAAGTGGCAGCGATGTGGGGATTTTCTGTTCTTGTTCCACATTGACCAGGGCTCCACCCGCTTTCCCACACGGCTCACTCCCAGTCCTGACCACGAGGCCTCCCTGCTGGCCCCTTCAGGGAGGGCTGCGGCTGGGGCCACATCTCTCTCCAGGCAGATGGGCTCTGCTGTCCGCTAGGCTGTCAGGCCGAGCATTCTCATCTATTTTGAAGACTGGAGGCAGAGACGTTTGGAGGGTGTGGGACAGTGCAGCACAACGCGTTCACCTGAGGGCACAGGGGCAGAGGGCAGGTGCCTTTCTCGCGCTGTGAAGGGGTCACTTCCTTAACCTGCAGGGCCGCCCAGTGAGGTCCACAGAGTGCGTGTCGTGGTCGTCAGACCGCGTGTCCCTGCGCACACCCCGTGTGGCTAGTGCAGCACTGGCATGTGGCAAGCGTCCACAGTGGTGGTGACCATGGTCAGTCACCCTCACACCAGTCATAGCGTCAAGGATTTGAATCCTATGAAGGTGGCCACGTTCTGGGGGTGAGAAGGGGTTCACTAAGAAAGAAAGGATGCTGCCACCTCCGTCGTGTCTCCATGTTCGCACCCTTGTTAATAATGGCAGAAGGAAGGAATTGTCTCAGAAAGTCTAATTAACATATACTTACTCTTGGTTTATCCACGCTAAGGGAGCAATCCTATTTTCTTCAATTTTATTGTAACATAGTACAATGACATTGATATTTCTGGTATGATTGAAACAAATTTCAGTTATTTCTTCAATTTGATTATTTTCTAGATATAATTCCTGTAATTAAGAGAAAAGACATATTTCTTCCTGTTGGTTGATAAATACATTCAATTTTATAGAAATTAAAATAGCATCGTAGGCTGTTCTCATTAGTACTGTCTAAAGCTTTTACTGCCCCGTCAAGGGAATTCATGTTCTAAGCTAAGGTGACCAGACGTCCCGCTTTTGGCGGGACAGTCCCGATTTTTAACAGTTTGTCCCGCATCCCATGGTGTTTTTAAAAAGTCCTGATTACTTTGTAATATTTTAAGTAATAATTAAAAAAAGAAAAAAAAAAAAGACACCCCTCTCCCAATGGTGTACCGCTTTAAATCTGGTCACCTTATTCTAAGCTGTCAAATTTTCTAATTAGAAAAATGTATTGTCTGTCATTTTATTTAATTGTTTTTAACCAGAAAATGTTGTATGATCTCGTATGCCATAATAATTGGATAAAGATTTCCTAATTTATAAAACTTTATTCATGTAAATTATTTCATTTGACGAGAAACTAGATGGGAATTACGGTATCATCTCACTTAGCACTCGAGAGAATCAGGCCCAGGGCGTGAGCAGCTGTGCCATGTCCCACGCTGATCGAACATGACCAGCTGTGCCATGTCCCACACTGATCGAACATGACCAGCTGTGCCATGTCCCACGCTGATCGAACATGACCAGCTGTGCCATGTCCCACGCTGATCGAACATGACCAGAACTTGTCCTAGCTGGCCCCCCCCCCCCCCGCAAGTGCTGTCTGTAATATTTTTAGGCTCATGTTTCCTGCACTTGCTTTTGTATTGAAATTAAATTAGTTAAAGCTCATTAAGAGCTTTCATTTAATGTCAGGGTGAAGTTTTCTAGAACTCTAATGTTCAGCAGCTAGCTGTCTTCATATGTGATTTCATTTGACATTAGAGTTTTCACAGAACAAGGATATTGAAATTCAGAAGTAGAATTGGTATGTATCTTCAGTGTAACTTTGTTCCTTCTGTAGAAATTTCCCCCTTTGTAATTTTGCTATTTATCAGAAACTGGTAGAGACATTTAGCTGTTTGCTTTTACCTTCATGTGCATTTGGGTGTAAACTAATCAGTGGCTCCCAAACTGTGTACAATGCAATCACTGTGCACTTTTTAAAGTGTGACAGGAGACCCAGCCAGGGCGCAGCCAGTCAGGGCGCAGCCAGTCAGGGCGCAGCCATCTGAGGCTGAGCCAGGCAGCTCTGCAGGGGCTACATCTCTGCAGCAGGAGCTACATCTCTGCAGCAGGGGCTACATCTCTGCAGCAGGGGCTACATCTCTGCAGCAGGGGCTACATCTCTGCAGCAGGGGCATCTCCAGAGAGGGTGAGACGGGGCAGCCTTGGGCTGGGGTGGGAGCTGTCAGAACTGGGAAGGTGGGGGGCTGCCGGCAGAGGGGATGGATTGCTTCCATCCATGCAGGGTCACTGCTAGTTCACGAGGGATTCTGGGCAGAGCAGGCTGGGGATGGTCACCACAGTCCCCGTTTGGGACACTATCTTACAAGTCAGGGTACTTTTTGCAGGTCGGAGTTTCAGTTTAAATTGTCAGTTCATTTTCCCAGCCTTTCCTGAGGAGCTGTCATCAGGACCATTTATTACTTTTTTAAGGGTCTCTACTCATAATTGTAACTTTGATTCATAATTTCATATAATTTGAAGAGAAAGCAGTGTTCAAATTATAGTACACAGCATCAAAACTACCAAGTTTAATATGCATCACAATAATCTCTTAAAATGTATTGTTTGGGTTTTTTGTCACTTACTGTATTTAAAATATAAGGCATTAGAAAAAAGATACTGGTACCTCGATAGAAGCTGGAAGGCCCTGTGGTATAATTCTGAATCTGTTCCGTCCCAGACGCAGGTAGGACAGGCTCTTCAAAGGTCTGAAAGCTAAAGGATTGACATTGCTTTCACTGAGATGGTTTCCTTCCAGTTCTAAGGTAACCAATCGACTTAAGCCTATAAAAAATAAAATTATTGTAATATTAGGATAATTGGAAAACCATGCTATTGCTCTAACATTTCAAAAGGTGATGTGAGCCCGGCCGGTGGCGCTCAGGGGTTGTGCGTTGGCCCATGAGCCAGAGTCAGGGTTCGGTCCCTGTCAGGGCACATGCCCAGGCGGCAGCCCTGATTCCCAGTAGGGCATGCGCGGGAGGCAGCTGATCCATGATTCTCTTTCATCGCTGATGTTTCTCTCTCTTCCTCTCCCTTCCACACTGAATTCAATAAAAATATATTTTTACAATGAAATTTTCAGTTTACTTGGAGGGAAAATGTAGCTAAGTTCAGCCAAGATTAAACACTGAATGCATGGTCCAGTGGGGAGATAGGCTTATGGGAAAACCATTGCTGTGCTTTCTGATCAAAGTGTATGCTATAAGGGCACTGGCTGGTTGCTCAGTGGTTAGAGTTCCGGCCTGCCAGCCAAAGGGTCTCCTCAGATTCAAGGGGATGTACTTCTATTTCAGGTTCCCTAAAAATCTACTAGACTTAATAAAGAAATTGGGCAAAGTAGCAGGATACAAATTAACATCAAGAAATCAGTGGCATTTTATACACCACTCATGAACTAGCAGAAATAGAAACTTAAAAAAGAATCCCATTTACCATTGCAACAACAAAAACAAGATACCTTGGAATAAATTTAACCAAAGAGGTAAAAGACCTATATTTGGAAATCTATAGGACACTGAAAAAAGAAATGAAAATACAAAAAAGTGGAAGTATATACAGTGTAAATGTATTGGATGCATTAATATCATTAAAATGTCCATAATACCCAAAGTAATCTACAGATTGAATACAATCTCTATTAAAATACCAATGGCATATTTCACAGATCTAGAACAAATAATCCAAAAAGTTATATGGAATCAAGAAAGACCCCCAATAGTTGCAACAATCCTGAGAAAGAAGAACAAAGTTGGAGGGATCACAACTATACTATAAAGCCATTGTAATCAAAACATCCTGGTCCTGGCACAAGAAGAGGCATAAAGACCATTGGAACAAAACGGAGACCCCAGAAATCAACCCAAGCCATTACAGTCAATTAATATTTGACAAAAGATGCAAGAACCTACAATGAAGTAAAGAGTCTCTTCAATAAATGGTGCTGGAATAATTGGACAGAGACATTAAAAAATGCAACTACTGCCCTAACTGGTTTGGCTCAGTGGATAGAGCATCGGCCTTCGGACTGAAAGGTCCCAGGTTCGATTCTGGTCAAGGGCATGTACCTTGGTTGTGGGCACATCCCCAGTAGGAGGTGTGCAGGAGGCAGCTGATCAATGTTTCTCTCTCATTGATGTTTCTACCTCTCTATCCCCCTCCCTTCCTCTCTGTAAAAAATTAATAAAATATATATATTTTTAAAAATGCAACTACTCCACCTACTTATCCCATCCACAAGGATAAACTCAAGATTGATAAAAGACGTAAATGAAAGTCATCCTATATAATAAAGAGTTAATATGCTAATTAGACTGGATGGCAGAATGACCTTCTGGAATAACCTTCCAGAACAACCAGTGGGCGGGGGGGGGGGGGGGGGGGGGGGGGGGGGGAGGACTGCCTCGGCCCTCGTAGCCCCAGCTGCTGCCACCCTCTGTGGGGTGATCTGTGGTGGGGAGGGCGCCGAGATCGATCGCGCTGCAGAGGGTGGCAGCAGCCAGGGCTGCAAGGGCTGAACCTGTTGTATGAATTGGCCTCTAGTGGAACCATAAAAATCGTAGAAGAGACCACAAGCAGCAAAATCTCAGACATCTCATATGGCAGAATTGTCACTAGTATGTCTCCTGGGGTAAGAGAAACAAAGGAAAAAATAAACAAATCAAACTAAAAAGTTTCTGTACAACAAAAAACCCCCACACACCATAAAATTGAAAAGGGAACCCACTGTATGAGAGAACATATCTCAAAAATATATAAAGAACTCATAGAACTTAACAAAAGGAAGACACTCCAATTTAAAAATGGGCAAAGGAACTGAATAGACACTTCTCCAAAGGGGACATACAGAAGCCAAGAGACAGATGAAAAAATGCTCAAAGTCACTGACCATCAGAGAGATGCAAGTTAAAACAATGATGAAATATCACCTCACACCTGTCAGAATGGCTACCATCAATAAATCAACAAATAACAAGTGCTGGTGAGGATGTGGAGAAAAGGGAACTCCTGTGCACTGCTGGTGGGAATGCAGACTGGTGCAGGCTCTGTGGAAAACAGTATGGAGCTTCCTCAAAAAACTAAACATGGAATTGCTGTTTCCCACTTCTGGGATCATATCCTATGAATCCTGAAACACCCATCAGAAATATATACACCCCTATGTTCATAGCGACACAATTTATAATCACTAAGATGTAAAAATAGTCCAAGTGCCCATCAATAGATGAGTGGATTAAAAAACAAACAAAAAATGGGTTTATTTACACAATGGAATACTATATAATAAGAGCCTAATATGCAAATTGACCGAACTGGCAGAATGGCCTGTCTCTGTGACTCACTCTGACCACTTAGGGGGCAGACGCCTAACGCAGGATCTGCCCCCAGCCCGCAGGCCCCAAGCCAGCGAAGGCAGGTGTTAGTGGGACCCCCTAGTCACCCCACTGGTCGCCCTGCAGATGGGTCCTGATTGCCAGCCAGGCCTAAGAACCCTACCCGAACACGAATTTCTTGCACTAAGCCTGTAAGTGCAGCTATAAAAACAGGTAGGATCTCTTACCTTTGAAACAGCATGGAGGGACCTGGAGAGTATGCTAAGCAAAATAAGCCAATCAGAGAAAGACAGGTATCACACGATCTCATATGTGGAATCTAATGAACAAAATAAACTGACTAGCAAACTAGATCCAGACTGACAGATCTAAGGGATGGAAGAAACAGGAAGAGATTAACCAAAAATGTAATATGCGTATATGCATAGCCCTAGAACTCAGACAATAGTATAATGACTCCTGGATAGGGCGGGGGCTGGGTAGGAGGGGGTATGGGGTGCAAATGGGGGCCACCTGTTATACTGTTTATAATTTTTTTTAATTATAAAAAAATAATGAGCAGCTCAGCACTAACGATTGCCAGAGGCATCTGAGTCAGATATTCAGGGTGTAACTTTGGAGTTTGTTCAGTGGTTAAGATTTCCAGAATAGGGGATGTTTTCATATTCAACTGAAGTCACGGCCGTCACCCCAAATGCTCTGTGCAACCCGCTTCCTACTTGTAGGCCTATCAGAGAAGCAAGACAGTGCTCTCCGGAGCCCAGACCACAGGTGCTAGGGGTCACCCTGAGGAGACAGCAGCAGACGTGGTGGGATGGTGGTGTTCAGGGTCTGTTGAAGGGATGGAGACGGGAATTTGTAAGGCCAACCAGTCATCTTAGTAAGTGATTATAGTTCCTCATCTTTTCTTTAGTTTTTAAAACTGAAGATCCTGAGAATCCAGCATATTTATCTTCAGGTGTGGGTTTTTAATGGAAGTTTTCCAGTCAAAAACAGATAACAGAAGTCGACTAATGGTTATTTCATTATCTCAGAAGAGAGAAACCTAATATGTGATGCAAACTTATGGTACTGTGCATCATTTTGCAACAATTCTCTCATTTACGCATATAATGTATATATAGGAAACACAGTATGTGTGTTACTGTCTGTAACAGAAAACTGGGTAGAGTTAGAAAAGATTAAAACATGTAGGTTAGATGGGAGTAGAAAGGGGATTTGTTAGCAGGACATGGGCAGGCGGTCATTCCCGTTGCGGGGTGAGGGGGGAGACAGCATGACAGGTTATAGGTGTGGACAGGCATGTTTTCAACCCATCGGTTCTCCCTTGCTGTTCCTCTCTGCCCTTCTATTCCTGCTCCTGAATTGTAGAGGTAACTCTCTCGCACATGAGAATGCAGATCTCAGCGTCCGGGGAGCTCTCAGGGCCAGCACAGGCCATAGCTCCTGGTTGTCCAGTTCCTGCGCCTCCTCAGGCCAATCACCCCCGCATCCCAGCTGACAGGCACACCCTACATTCAGCCCGTGGTGTCCGGGTTCTTCCTTTCCTCCACTTTTGCTCATGCTGCATCTCTCTGAAGTGTCTGTCTCCCGCTTCCCTGGAAATCCACGAAACCTGCATGGTCCTGGCGACACCCTGCCCCTGGAGAGAATGGAAGACAGCTGGCCCTGATGGCCCAGCTGATGCTTCCCCTGGCTCGAGCAGACGCGCTGGGCCCTCTGCCTGTCAGCCTACCTGCAGGGGCAGCAGGACTCCCAGGGGAAGAGCAGTCTCCGGGGCTGCCGCACATCGATGTTTTATCTCTCGCTCTCTCTTCCTTCCTCTCTGAAATCAATAAAAGTGTGTGTGTGTGTGTGTGTGTGTGTGTGTGTGAGAGAGAGAGAGAGAGAGAGAGAGAGAGAGAGAGAGAGAGAGAGAGAACCCAGCCTGAGTGGTTAGCACTGGCCAGGGCTCACAACATAACCACACAGAAGCCAGGCCTGGGCGGTGGGACCTCCTCGCGTCCCCACAGGCGGCAGCTCACTGGATAGTCCCTCCTGGGGAGGAGGGAGCATTTGGTCCTGAGGGAGAGGAGGAGAAAAGCAGCTGCAGGAATGAACGATAGCATTTTCTAAATGTGGACTTAGGTTTTATAACATGTCGTGTGACAACACAATTACACGATTTCACATGTAATTCACACACGGCCCCTAGGACGCTTCTTCTAAATTAAGTGTCACTTTGGTGTGTTTTAATTTCTAGCAGTTAGAAATTGAATTTTCTAATATCTTTTCCATACTAAAAAGCCCATCAAAATTTGTGCTTATTAATGTTTTTCTGTGTACCCTGATACCCATCTGGAAATAGAGTATTTCCATAACTCTGGAATCCTCAGATTTGGCATTTCTCATTATTGTTTTCCCACCATCAGAACTGTTTTTTTCCTATGAAGGTTTTTGGGAATGAAAGGAAATAATTGAATTGTTTTATTCCTTTAAAGTCTTGACTTATCAAGATACATGAACATAATAAGTATATTTCAGATCAAATAAAAAGTGTCGAGCGCTATACCTCAAAAGCTACATTAGACTGTTAGGAAGATAAAACAAAAACCTTGCCAGTTAATCTTAAAGTATACCATAATCTAATCACAGACATTAGCTGGAGTTCCCGAAAAGCTAAATATAATGCTGCCTCTTTTTATAGAGTTTCACTAGCGACATTGAAAGGAAATCAGTCCTGCAGGGCGGGACTGGGCAAGAGGGGCCGGACATGCCCTGGAGCCAGCCTCCTACGTCCCGCCCTGGCTGGCAGGCCGGCTGCACCCAGGGCGGCACCAGGGCTCAGAGGGCATCTATAGAGTGAGGGGGGCCTCCAGCAGGCGGGTTCCCTCAGCCTGGCCTGCGGGGATTGGGCTGAACGCGGCTCTCCAACGTCCCCGAGGGGTCCCGGAGCGCAAGAGGGCACTCTGCAAAGTTGCTGTCGCTAGGCAGCGCCTGGTGGTCAGTGCTCGTCACACCTACCATATGGGTGGTCAGTTGGTCAGAGGGCCGCTTAGCCTTTTACATGTATGTAGGTCATGTGACAACTTCAGCAAAAACACCCACAAGCATAGTCAGTTCCAAGGTATCAGATGCATGGACCGCATGCCTTTCCTAGCACCCACCCACAGGAGAGCCGGGCTGCCCTGCAGCCACACACCTGGCATCCTCTCCAGTGTGCTCTGGCCAGAGAGACTGCATGGATTGCCTGTGCCCACTTGCTCATGTGATACAGAGCCTATATGCCAACATATGACAGATTATAGTAGCGAAATGTGTGCAAGCCGTGGGCTGAGGTGTATGCACTGCGCATGCAGGAGCAATGAGGAGACCGTCCCAGCCCTGGTGCAGCATCACCACCACCGGCACAGGCCTCCGTGCCGACAGCGCCCACACCTGCTGTGTAGGAAGTTAGTGTCGCTCAGGGTGTTACCAGGCTGGAGCTCAGTCACTGTTTGTAGATGATGAGGACCTGAAGTCATTGAGGTTTTATTTCCACTTAGAGGACTTGTTAAGACAACAGGCAGTTTAAAATACACTTTAAGAAGTTACACCGATATTAAGACAAGGTGTCTCCACTTAAATGGTGACGTGACCTAAAAAACCTTGCCAGCTGTTCATCTGGCAATACCGCAAATAACGTTCCCCCACGGTGACAGAGGAAAGCATACGGACAGGTTATAAGCGCGTGCTCGGCACCTGACAGGCGTTCTTCGTCGATGGTGCGAAGTTTGTTCTCACTGACTTTGAGTTCTTCCAGGGTAGGCGGCAGCTCCAGAGGCAGCTCTGCCAGGCTGTTTCCATCCAAATTCAGGTGCACCAACTTCTTCAAATGCTGAAAAAGTAAATCTCAGATTACTACTTCATCAGGCACAGGTGTCCAGTACATCTCCCTTTAATGGTCGGTCAGCTGCAGTTATGCCTCTAAGCCTACACGTACTGGGGTTTAGATGGGGGTCCCCATCTTCTCCCTGCCATGCAGATGTCAGTCCTGAGTGTTTATTCCGAGCACTTTTGTCCACACTAGGCAGTCATGTTCCACTCGCCATAGGGATCTGTCACATGTTACTGCGGCCACGGAAACAAGAGGAAACTCCTGTAGCACTAGGTTGGTTATATTTTGCTAGATTTTCAGTTTTCACCTTCTCAGCAGCAGCCACACGGTTATTACAACTTTCCGTGTGAGAGTTTTCTCTGTATGATGTACTAGTGCAGTGGCCTGAGTCCCTCATGAGGGCGGGTGTTAGGACAGCAATTTGAACCCCGCCAATGTATTTGTAAAACTTAGTTTTCTGTTCATTAAGTAGAAGCAGAATTTTGGGAAGCTTCCAGATCCTGCCCTTCCTCCCTGGAGTACCTCATGCACATGTTCTCAGCGACATGGGGGGAAATTACTCTATAAATTTAAAACATTTATTTTGTTATTGGTGCAGTGTCTGGTGCTTTAAGGGTGTGACAGCCAGACACGTGACATAACAAACTCTATTCAAGGTAAAGCTTCCATACAGTTTAGCGGCATCAGGGAAGGAAGTTTCTCCGCTTAGGAGAATGCTCTCAGGTAAACATCCAGCGTTTCCACTCTTCCCAACTCCACCACGGCCAGTGCCAGTCACGGGAGAGCAATCCAAGCAGATTGTGACAAATGAGAACATGGGTTTACCTTGAATGCTTCTGGCCCTATGCCTGAAGAGGTGACATTATTGTTGCTCAGATCAAGCCTTTCCAGGTTCGGTAGTCCATTAAACGCTTCGTCTGGAATGGAGGTGATGGAGTTGCCTAGGACAGGACAGTTGTGTTTTAGACCGATGTGCCCATATCCACACATGTACTTGCACAGAAAGCAAACGAGGGTCTTCTCCGTATGAAAAAGCAATGCTCACAGCATGGGCGGGACATACATCACATCAGCAGGTGCACATTCGGAAAAGTGAAAGCCTGGGACGACCCTGTTCTGCAGAGTCAGAACGTGCACTCTGAGGGCTTGCCATGCTCTAGGGCATCAGGTTGTAAAGCTGCTTAACACGTCCGGAGTGTGGTTGCTAGACCATGCTGTGAGCACTGGGCGTTCTACGACAGATAGTTTCTGGAAGGTTATGGGTTTTATAGCTCTTCATCTTTTCCCATCGCATTTCTTAGGCCCTGGCTAACAACTATAACCCCGCTCTTAATCAGCGACATCGTGAGCGTGTCCATTGCCTTTCTGGAGCACCAGGCTCAGTCCCTAAATCAGCGGCATGGGGAGATAATCTTATCCCCTCCAGACCTATGTGCCTTAACTTTATGGGGTTTTGTTTTTGACATGTGGTTAAGTACAGTAGTCAATGGTTTTAAACTTAGAAAATGAGCTTCCCAGAAAGAGTAAGCACAGTATAAGCCAAATGTGACCTTCCTGCCAAATCACGACCGTGTGCACCGGCCATTCACCAGCATAAGACTAGACTTCCGCAAACCAAGCGTTCTTGTGGGACATCTGCATGCAGCCCTGATGCAGGAGTCTGTCACAGACTGGCCATCCTGAGCAAAGGTGTCAGACTTTTCCTGTTGAGTAGGTATATCATCATTTATTATTTTGTTGGTAGTTTATTGCTGTGATTTCCCCCAAGATGCCAGAAACCCCATTCAGACCCTGTGGCCCCTGCATCTGCAGGGCCACCCCTCATGGACCGTATCACCGTTGTCCATTTGACCCAGCCTCCCTGCCAGCCAGCCACACCCACACCTGCTCATGCTGTTCCTCCACTAAGGACCTTTTCAGGTGGCCCTATAAACACACGAGTAGAAGGTCGGGACCATCCATGTCCACCAGAATGGCTAACGTGAGGGAGAACGGCCAACAGGATGCAGAATGCAGGTTAAACACATCTCTGTGTCACTTAGTGGTCCTACTCCTGGCATGTACTCCAGGGAGAAGGAAACGGGGGTCTCCACAGACATCTGTATGTAGGTGTTCATAACTACACAGAACTGCCCCCAACTGGAATCACTCCAGATGCCTCAGCTGGTACCAGCGGTTCATCCAGACAGCATTCAGCAGTAGGGAGGGCAAGATGCTGACTAAATTGCAACAGCCTGGATAACCCTGAAAGCAGTGTGATGGGGGAAGCCAGCTAAGGAGGCTGTGTGCCTAGTGACCCCATTCTCATAATGTCTGGAAATGTCTAAACTACAGATACAGACACATCCTGGTGGCCAGGACTTGTGAACAGAGGGACATGAAGAATTGGGCAGAGGTTACCTGACTATATGCATGTCTCAGAACTCATTACCATGCTAAAAATAAGTTTAACTCCATGGCAGTTACCCTCAGTAAAGCTGACTTTAAGGAAGAAATCCAGCCTGGTCGGCATGGCCCAGTGGTTGAGTGTTGACCCATGAACCAGGAAGTCACAGTTTGGTTCCAGGTCAGGGCACATGCCCGGGTTGCAGGCTCGATCCCTAGTAGGGGCCATGCAGGAGGTAGCAGATCAGTGATTCTCTCTCATCATTGATGTTTATATCTCCCTCTCCCTTTCCCTCTGAAGTCAATAAAAAACAGTTTTTTAAAGAAGTCCCTGAGAAATCATGGTTGGATTTGGAGGACTCTGCTTTACATACAATTGTGCTGTACTGTAGTAAAACACCTACCTCTTCTGCAACATTTAAGTGTTTAACGGTTGTGAAGATAGTCTGTTTAGGATCCATTTTAATCAGGTTAAAATGTAACCTTCATAGGGAATGAGTTATTTACTTTTAAAGCTCAAAATGAAATGGACATTGACATCTCTTACCAGCAAGCTCGAGGCTCGTTACCTCTGGTGCTGCGAGCGGTGGTATCTGGGCAAGTTCTGCACCGTTGCAGCTGATGGTCCTGTAGGACAGAGAGCACCCGCTGGGCAGAGCTGGTCTGCGTCTGGGAGGAGCACCGGCTGGGAATTGGGACAGCACCTGTAACACACCTCTGGTCTCCTCCTCCTCCTCCTCGTCCTCCTCGTCCTCCTCCTCCTCGTCTTCCTCTTCCTCGTCCTCCTCCATCTTCTCCTTCTCCACCTCCCTGGCTGTGTTTCCGCGGGGACGCGCCTGCCTGCCCTCCTCGCCAGGCCTCTGCTCAGCCCTGCTGCGCTGCCCCTGGCCAGGAAGTCTTCCTCTGTCCCCAGGTTCCGGGCCCCTTTTCTTCTGCTCCTTGTCTTCGGTTTCTTTCATTGCTTCGACCTCCTCAGCCAGAAGCTCCTCTTTTCTCAGTGCTGGGTCCAGTTCCACCCGGGGAGGCGGCCGCTGCTGCTGCCGATGAAGTGAGTTAGGAGGCTCCCTTTGTTCTGAAGAATCACCAGAAAAGTCAGTTCTGTCATTAACGCTCTAGCACTGAGTAGGGAGCAGGAGGCTCCGACCATGCACGGAGGGGGCAGCAGGGGCTCATGGTGATGTGAATGAAAGAGGAGTCACAGCAAAAGGGAGGCATTCCCTCCGGGTATTTGAGGGCAGTTTAAACATGAAACGCATCTTACACTTTTTGCTTGAACAGTTTTAATAGTAACTATTTCTATGCTGTAAGATCTATTATAGGCAATTTTTGTTTTACCTGAGGTTTTACTATTTATTTCTACTCAAGTGTCATTCTACCTGATAACTAAAGGGGGTGCAAAATGATAAGCAGCCCCATTTTTTATTAGTAGGGTTGTTGGTAAGGCAAGAATGTGTGCACGCTCAGGCTTATGGTAGTGAAATTGGCTTTTGTTTATAGATTTATTATTTTTGTCCCAATTTCCTTTCAGCTCCACGAGCCTAGAAGCACCCTTTGCTAGAAAGGTTGTTTTTTCTCCTAGACTCTACTGAAATCATTCTGCTTCTTGAGATTTACAGCAAACGCCTGACTTAACGGAGAGATGCACATGAGAGCCTGCGTACTGCTCCATGGCGGGAAGAGCAGAAGCAGCGTGCAGCGCGCAGCCTGCGCACGGGGTTAGGGTCACTGCTTGCTAGTGGAGGGCAGGCGCAGCTGGCACTGCAGCCCGCCCTCTGGGAGCTCTAGGAAGGAGTGAGTTCAGGGCCCAGGCCTCCTCCCATCACATACATAGAACCATACGTTCACCTCTCCTTGCCTTCATTTAATACTAAGGGCCCCGTGCACAAAAATCTGTGCACTTGTCCGGGGGTCCCTCAGCCCGGCCTGTGCCCTATCGCAGTCTGGGACCCCTCGGAGGATGTCCACCCGCTGGCGTGCCTGGCCAGTCTGGGTGAGGGGCTGATGCCTGTTTCAGGCTGCCCACAGCCCCTTCAGGGTTCGGGTGCCTACTGGGGTGCCTGGCTGGAAGCAGGTATCTGGGATTTATTTAACTTCTATAATTGAAACTTTGTTGCCTTGGTCCCCTGCTTGAAGCCTGGGTTGCCCCTGGCAACCCAGGGTCCAAGCCCAGCAGATATCTGGAGTTTATCTTCTATAATTGAAACTTTGTAACCTTGAGTAGAGCTCAGGGCCCACAGGGTCCTGGCTTCCACCATTGCCCAGGGCAACTCCAGCTCTGTGGCCGCTGCCATCTTAGTTGAGTTAATTTGCATATTTGCTTGTGATTGGCTGGTGGGTGTAACAGAGTGAGGGTTAATTTGCATATTACTCTTTTATTAGATTAGATAAACAAATCACCCCCAGAAGAACTCAGGGTAATTATTTGAAGAGTTACTTAAGATTCCAGCTCAGTATATAATATAAAGTGTTTGAGTTACGTTTTCACATCTTTAGCAGAAAAGGAAAATAGAGGAAAATTAGCAGAAAGAAGCTAAAGCTATCATATTAAAACATTTAAAGTCCTTCCTGTATACCCAAGTTATTTTTCCAAAATAACTAAAGCATTTTAAGAGTAATTCAGCTCCTTTGGAAAATGAGAATTTGACTCTAAGTTTTATGTTTCATCCTCCCCCCCCAGGAGTCAATTTTATTAAACACTTGTTTTCTAACACTTTAAAAGTCATAACACCTTAGTAAAATAGTTGGTAGTATCCACCAAAGTACAGTTTCTAAATACTCTGAAGTTCTTCCTGGCAGGAAACCTGCCCTGTGATCATCCTGATCACAGACTAGGAAGAAACAGCCAGTGCCGCTTGTGCATTCCTTCCCTGGATTTGTATTTCAAAAGGCTGGGCATGATGCTGGGGGATCTGGCCTCCCTCCTGAGGGGCCTCCCCTCCTCCGGGGACCCTGGGACACTAAAGCAGCCAACAAAACCGCCTGCTGACCCTGGGCCCACAGCCCCGAGCGGACCCGCCTCCCCACGCAGACCAGCCTCCAGCCCACCGAGCCCCTCCTCCGCGTGGGGGCTAATCCCTGTGCCATGCAGCGAGCGGGAGTGCAGGAGCGCGGTAGGCGCAGGCAGGCCCGGCTCAGGGGCGGCTCAGGGCGGGACCGGCTGCTGCGCCCTTCCTTCCCTGCATCGCAGCCCGCACTCCCACGGCGGGAATGGAGATGCATCTCCTACTCTCCCTGCTGCTTCCCAAGTGGCTCCTGTGCCCGTCGTTTAAGTACTCGGCGGCGGTTCCCGCAAGGGGCAGGGAGAAGAGGAGGGCGAGGACCAAGTCGCATGCGGTACTTTGGCCTGAACGTCTATACCGGAGTCGGAGCAGACGGGGCAGCACTCGCCCTCGGGGGTGGCCGCGCGCAGGCACCGCGGAGGCGGGCACTTGGTCCGGTCGCAGAGCGCCCTTCCGTCGGCGCACAGGCAGGTGGTGCAGGGCTCCGGTGACCACACGGCCCTGTTGTACATGGTCATCCCGTTCACCGAGCAGCGGCCCTTCCTCCCTAGGACAGAGCACCGGACACTTACTTCCTGGCGCGGCCTCCGCGGGAGGGACCTGGAAGCACCCAAGGTGGCGTGCGCATGGCTCCCCTGCTCCCTGCCCCTTGCGGGAACTGACTGGATTGCGCTCCTATCCTCACCGCAGGATGGCTGTCACACAGGCGCGGACACGTGAGGGACTACTTTCGTCCTGCCCTCGTGTCTATCATCCGTAATAACCGTCGACTAATCCCTCACATTGTCCCCATGCGTCCCGTCCTTCCCCCGCCACTGTCAGTCCAGCTCTCCTGGAGGCCCTTGCCCTGGACCCCTTCCACCACCAATTCCTCGGTAGAAGGAATAGATCCACATAATGTATCTCCTGATTGTCAAAGTTCTATATTCCACCAAAATTCCAACAGCTCTTTTTTGGCAAAAATGCAAAAGTTTACCCTCAAATTCACATAGAATTACAAAGGGCCCTAAATACCCAAAAAATCTTGAAGAAAAATAACAACAAAATTGGAGAACTCACACTTAGATATTTCAAAAGTTACTACAAACCTGCAATGGTCGGCGTTGGCATCAGGATAAACATATAGGCCAATGGAATACTGAGACTACCTTATTATGGTCAAATGATTTTTTTTCCTTTTTTTTTTTCACTTGAACTACAAAGATTTCCTTGCTTCTATTTATTTTTAAAAATAATTGTTTATTGTTGAAAGTATTGCATGTCTCCCTTTTCCCCCCATTGACCCCTCCAGCCCATCCCCTGACCTCCCACCCCAGGCCCTCACTACTCTATTGTCTGTGTCCATAGTTTATGCATATATGCATACAAGCTCTTTGGTTGATTACCTCCCACCCATCCCCCACCCTCCCCACCTTCCCTTGGAGATCCTTCTCTCTGTTCCCTGTTTTCATATCTGTGGATCCACGCTGTTCACTTTATTTTGTTACTTGGATTCCTCATATGAGTGGGATCATGTGACACTTGTCTTTCTCTGACTGGCTTATTTCACTTAGCATGATACTCTCCAGGTCCCTCCATGCTGTCTCAAAGGGTAAGAGATCCTTCTTTTTACTGCTGCATAGTATTCCATGGTGTAAATGTACCACAGCATTTTATCCACGCGTCTACTGATGGGCACTTGGGCTGTTTCCAGATCTTAGCTATTGTAAATTGTGCTGCTATGAATATAGGGGTCATACATTCTTTCTGATTGGTGTTTCAGGTTTCTTAGGGTATGTTCTTAGAAGTGGGATCACTGGGTCAAAATTCCATATTGAATTTTTTGAGGAAACTCCATACTGTTTTCCATAATGGCTGCACCATTCTGCACTCCCACCAGCAGTGAGCTAGAGTTCACTTTTCTCCACACCCTCGCCAGCACTTGTCATTTGGTGATTTGTTGAAGATAGCCATTCTGACAGGTGTGAGGTGATACCTCATTGTAGTTTTGATTTGTATCTTTTATCTGATTAGTGACTTTGAGCATGTTTTCATATGTCTCTTGGCCATCTTTATGTCCTCTTTGGAAAAGTATCTATTTAGATCCTTTGCCCATTTAATTGGATTGTTTATCTTCCTTTTGTTAAGTTTGTGAGTTCCTTATATTTTGGATGTATCATTGCCAAATACGTTCTCCCATGCAGTGGGCTTTCTTGTTGTTTTGTTGATACTTTCTTTTGCGGTGCAAAAGCTTTTTATTTTGATATAGTCCCATTATTTATTTTCTCATTAGTTTCCTTTGCCTGAGGAGATGTATTTGTAAACAATTGCTATGAGAGATGTCTGAGATTTTGCTGCCTATGGTTTCATGTCTTACATTTAAGTCTTTTATCCATTTTGAGTTTATTCTTATGATATAAGTTCATTCTAGTTTCTTTCTTTTCTTTTTCTTTTTTTTTTTTTTTTGCATGTACCTGTCCAATTTTCCCAACACCATTTATTGAAGACTCTCTTGACTCCATTGTTTGCTCTTGCCTCCTTTGGCAAATATTAATTGAGCATAATGTCTTGGGTCAATTTCTGAGTGCTCTGTTCTGTTCCATTGGTCTATATGCCTGTTCTTGTGCCAGTACCATTCTGCTCACACAGCTCCAGGCCACTCTGCCCTCCCTCTGGTGGAGCACATGGTGGGTGACTCCACAGGGAATTTTGTGCTTCGGCCCTCTAAGAGGGTGCCTGCATTTCCAGCCGTCTCTCCCTGGCAGACAGCAACCCTGCTGCTTTCCACAGCCAGATGTTATGTGGGTAACCTTCTCAGTTCTGGTGCTCTCTGCTGGGGAGCCCAGGTTGGGTATTAGACTCCAGAGTTCTCAGTGGCACCCATCCCCCATTCTTAATTATTCAGGAAGTTTTTCTGTATTTTAGTTGTAATTCCAGTTTGTTCCTGGGAGCATGTCTGTGCAGCATCCACTTACTCTGCTGCCATTTTTAATTTCTGGTCAAATGATTTTTTGACAAGAGGTCCAAGACCATTCAGTAGGGGAAAAATAGTCTCTACCAAATGGTCCTGGGACAGCTGGACATCCATATGCAAAAGAATGAAGTTGTCTCCTATCTCACTCCAAATATAAGATTTAACTCAAAATGGATAAAAGACATACATATAAGTGCTAAAACTGCAATACTCATAGAAGAACACATAGGTGTACATTTTCATGACTGTGGGTTTTTAGATATTATTCCAAAAGCCCAGCAACAACAAAAAAAACACAGATAAACTGGACTTTAACAAAATTAAAATGTTGATACGTCAAAGGACATGATCAAGAAAGTAAAAGGACGGCATACACAATGGCGGAGAATATTCGCAAATCATTCTCTGATAAAGGCCTAATAGCCACAGTTTACATAAAGATCTCTCATAACAACAACAGAAAGACAACCCAGTTAAAAAACTGAGCAATGGACTTGAGTAGACATTTCTGAGAAGATGGACCATGAACAACGAGCACATGAAAAGATGGTCAACATCATTAGTCATTAGGAAAATACACAGTAAAATAAAACTTCGCAGCCACAAAAATGGCCGTATTTTAAAAAATGGAAAGTAACAAATGTTGGCAAGGGTACAGAGAAAATGATATCTTTGAACATTACTTGTAGGTATGTAAAATAGTGTCTGTCACCTTTGTTGAAAACATTTGGTGGTTCCTCAATAAATTAATCATAGAATTTCCATATGGCCCAGCTCCTAGGTACGCCATGTTCCACTTCTAGGTTCCACTTCTATATCCCCAAGAAAATGGAAAACAGGAGTTCAAATAGAAACTTGTCACCGGCGTTTATAGCTTGCTGTTCACAGTAGCCAAAAGTTAGGAACAACTGAAATGTCAATCAACAGATGAATGGAAAAACAAGATGTGGTCTATCTATAGGATGGAACATTATCCAGCCATAAAGAAGGATGAAGTACTGACACATGCAGCAACATGGATGAACTTTGAAATCATTATACTAAAGTGGAAGAAGCCAGATACAAATGGCTGTAGACGACTCCTTTCATATAAAGTATCTAGAGCTTGAAAACTTCAGCGACAGTTCAGCAGTTGCCAGGGCTGGGTTAGGGGGAGCGACTGCTTAATATTTTGTAATTTCCTGCTGGTCAGGAACTAGATAGTGATCATTGTTACACAGCACTGTGAGTTTACTAAGTGCCACTGAATTGTACACTTTATAATGTTAAATGGTAAGTTTTATATTATTTCATTTAGCTGCAATTTTTTAAAAGTGCTATAAAACCACTGGAAAGCATTTTAGGACAATTGAGAAATGTTTCTACATATCTATGCATTTTTACACAGATTTGCCTCCATTACGTATTTGTAAGCAGCTTTGAGATCACATCATGCACGCTGCTCTTCACCACTGCAATGCCGGTGGCGGGTGTGGGTCCTCTCGCTAGGGACGCGGGCTCCTCATGTTTGAGCAGCTGGGGACAGTGTCAGCATCATGCCCTGACTCTCCCGGTCATGCTGTAAATGTGATCTAAGTTGTATATTTTCATGGCCATTTTGTTATTTCTGTTAACTTCGTAGAAATACCATCCGTCATATAGAAGCATTTGGTTTCCTTGAGACAGTAAATGAAGTGTTGGCCATGGAATATTATGTGGTGTTATTTTATTATGTCTTTTGAAATTTTATGTAAAGATAATAAGTACAATATAATTATTATTTTCTTCCAAATCTGCAAAAATGTGGACTTTGAAATCATTATACTAAAGTGCTCTTAAAAATGGCTAGTTGAAATATTTGACAGAATTTCCAATCTTTTCAGCCTTTTAAATTTCAATAATTTCAATAATTTTGGCATGGCTCAATGGTTGAGCATTGACCTGTGAACCAAGAGGTCACAATTCGATTCCTAGTCAGAGCACATGCCTGGGTTGTGGGTTCGACTCCCAGTGTGGGGCCTGCAGAAACATCAGTGGTTCTCTCTCATTTGTTGATGTTTTATCTCTCTCTCCCTGTCCCTTCCTCTCTGAAATAAATGAAAATAATTTTTTAATGAAATTATAAAAAACTTCAGACGGACAGCAAGATGGCGGCATAAGGTAAACACCGTAAATGCAGCCGTGAGCAACTATCTCAGAAAAACCATGAAAAGAACACACAGACACCACTCGCACCCACAGGAAGGCTGGCTGAGTGAAAATCCTACAACTAGAAAAGAGTCTGAGACTCAGAGGAGCGGCGGAAGCAAAGTACAGAGG
Organism: Murina feae; assembly: GCA_004026665.1. Classification (NCBI taxonomy): domain Eukaryota; kingdom Metazoa; phylum Chordata; class Mammalia; order Chiroptera; family Vespertilionidae; genus Murina; species Murina feae. The sequence goes on from PVJC01012298.1 coordinate 39,619, forward strand.
TACGGAGGCATGCGCACGGGGCTCGGGGAAAGGGCTGGTGCCGGAGGTCGCGGTTCTTTTCCAAAACGGAGAGAGCCACAAGTTCCCAGCGGCTCTGAACTCCAGTTCCAGGCGAGTTTCTGAGGACCCAGACACCCGGAGAAGGGGGACTGACTGGCACCAGGAGGAAATCCAAAGCGGGTTTCTCTCAGCGTTGCTTGCAGCAATTAC
>PVJC01012299.1:0-39881 GCA_004026665.1 Murina feae
AGCTGAGCTGAGGGGCTCAGCTTCACTTTCGCTGCTGCCGCAATGGAAAGGGCTGTTTACTCAGGTCCGTGAGTGGCGGCCGCCATGTTGGCTGGGCTAATTTGCATACAGCCGCTCTGATTGGCTGGTGGGCGTGGCTTACCCTGTCTCGGAGAAACGGTTAATTTTAATATTTCGCTTTTATTAGTTTAGATTATTAATTTTCTCAATGATAAATCTTTATTACATGTAGATTTTTTATTGTTTAAAGTATTACATATGTCTTCTTTTTCCCCAATCAAGCCTCCCAGGCCACTCCCACCCCCCAGGACAAGCCCCAACCACCCAGTGTCCGTGTCCATTGACTATATTACATGTATTTTGAAATATTTATCTTTAGATTACTTATTGTTTGGCTGTTATAAAGTTTCTTGCACAATTTTCATTTTCTACTTGTTTCTTTTTTAAATGTATTTAATTACTGTTTACAATATGCTATTAGCTTCAGGTATACAACATAGTGATTAGATATTTACCTCATGAAGCGATCACCCTGATAAATCTAGTACCCATCTGTCACCACAGTTATTACAATACTAGAGGCCCGGTGCACAAAAATTTGTGCACTCAGGGATGTCCCTCAGCACGGCCTGTGCCCTCTAGCAATCTGGGACCCCTCGAGAGATGTCCACCTGCTGGCTTAGGCCCGCTCCCCGGGCAATCGGGCCTAAGCTGGCAGCCAGACATCCCTTTGGCAGCCTGGGGGCCCTCAGGGGATGTCCACTTGCCAGCAGGGAGCAGGACTAAACTGCAGTCACACATCCTTAGCTCTGCTGAGGAGGTGAGAGAGGCTCCCGCCACCACTGCTGTGCTGGTAGCTGGCAGCTGGCAGCCTGGCTTGTGGCTGAGCAGAGCTCCCCCTGTGGGAGCACACTGACCACCAGGGGGCAGCTCCTGCATTGAGCATCTGCCCCCTATGGTCAGTGTGTGTCATACTGACCAATCATTCCCAGTGGTTCTGCTGTTAGGGTCAATTTGCATATTACCCTTTTATTATATAGGATAGAGGCCTGGTACATGGGTGGGGGCCAGCTGGTTTGCCCTGAAGGGTGTCCGGATCAGGGTGGGGTTCCTGCTGGGGTACCTGGCCAGCCTGGGTGAGTGGCTGATGGCTGTTTGCAGGCTGGCCACAGCCCCTTCAGGGAGAGGGGGTCCTACTGGGGTACCTGTCCAGCCTGGGTGAGTGGCTGATGGCTGTTTGCAGGCTGGCCACAGCCCCTTCAGGGAGGGGGGTTCCTACTGGGGTACCTGGCCAGCCTCGGTGAGTGGCTGATGGCTGTTTGCAGGGAGGCTGGCTGGAAACTGGTATCTGGGATTTATTTAACTTCTAAAGTTGAAACTTTGTTGCTTTAACCAGAGTCCAGGTCGGGTTGCCCCTGACAACCCAGACTCCCAGTGCTTCCTTGAGCCCAAGGCTGGAAGCAGATATCTGAGGTTTATCTTCTACAATTGAAACTTTGTTGCCTTGAGCAGAGGCCATAGTCGGCCTAGGCAGACAGGAACCTTAGCTTTCTCCCTTGCTGGGGCAAACCTCCTGCTTATTCCAGCTCCATGGCTGCTGACCGCCATCTTGGTTGGGTTAATTTGCATATAGTCTCTCTGATTGGCTGTTGGGTGTGGCTTGGCTGGTGGGTGTGGCTTAGGTGTAATGGAGTGGGGGTCAATTTGCATATTACTCTTTTATTAGACTAGAGGCCCAGTGCATAAAAATTTGTACACTGGGGGGAGAGGGGGAAAAGGATGCCTAAGCCTGGCCTGTGCCCTCTTGCAGTCTGGGATCCCTTGGGGGATGGGGGATGTCCACCTGCTGGTATGCCTGGCCAGCCTGGGTGAGGGGCTGATGGCTGTTTGCAGGCTTGCCAAGCTCCCCAGTGGGGACCCTCACCCCATGGGGGTGTGGCCAGCCTGGGTGAGGGACTGAGGGTCATTTTCAGGCTGCCCACAGCCCCTTCAGGGTTCAGGTCCCTACTGAGGTGCCTAGCTGGGAACAGGTATCTGGGATTTATTTAACTTCTATAATTGAAATTTTGTTGCCTTGGTCCCCTGCTGGAAGCCTGGGTTACCCCTGGCAACCCAAGGTCCCAGCCCAACAGGTATCTGGGGTTTGTTTATCTTCTATAATTGAAACTTTGTAGCCTTGAGTAGAGCTCAGGGCTCACAGGCCCTTGGCTTCCTCCATTGCCCGGGGCAACTCCAGTTCTGTGGCTACCGCCATCTTAGTTGAGTTAATTTGCATATATGCTCCTGATTGGTTGGTGGGCATGGATGTAGGTGTAACAGAGTGAGGGTTAATTTGAATATTACTCTTATTAGATTAGATTATTGACTATATTCTCTGTGCTGTACTTTATATTCCCTTGACTATTTTTATCACTGGAATTGGTACATTTTATTTGCTTCTTGATGGTATTTAAAAACATTGTGTTTTTTCCCACTTTTTCTAATTAATGGATATATCATTGACCTCAATGAAGGTATTCATTTTAAGTGTGCAGTTCAGTGAGTTTGACAAATGCATTTACTTACATAACATGATGGCACTGAGCAGCACATAAAACATCATCTTCATCCCAAAAGATTCCCTTATGCCTTTTCCTGGTCAGTCTCCTACCCTAGCCCCAGAAACCTGTCACTCTGTTAACTGTAAGAGTTTGTCTTCTCTAGAATTTCATATGAATGGAATCATATATGTATACTGCCTGTCACCTGTAAATCAGTTTTATACTTTTCATTTTCATTCAGTATTCCATTCATTAATATTTTCTACTCTTAGTGCTTTTCTACGAAGATAAAAGGAAGTGGCAAGAGCAGACATTTTTACCTTGTTCCTAAGCTTAAGGAGGAAAGCATGCAGTATTTCACCATTGTGAAGTTGGCTGTAAGTTTTTAGTAAATGACCTTTATTAGTTTACAGAAGTTCCCAGGTATTCTTAATTTGGTGTAAGTTTTTTAATGAATGCACAATGGATTGTGACAAATGCCTTGTTTGCAACTAGTGAGATGGTTAGATGGTTTTTCTCCTTTATTGTGCTAATAAGAATAATTATATTTATTGGTTTTTGAATGTTAAAAATCCTAGCATTCTTGGAATTAAATTAATTGACATGAGGTATTATCCTGTGTATGTATTGTTGGATTCAAATTGATACATTTTATTAAGAATTTTTTGTGTCTAGACTCATCAGAGATGCCTGTCTGTAATTTCTTTCATGGAATGCTTTTGTCTGAATTTGTAAGACAGTAATATTAGACTCATAAATATAGAAGCAAACCTTTCTTTACTTTGTAAAAGCAAAAGCTCAATAATGGTATTATTTCTTTCTTAAATGTTTGATAGACTTCACCAGTAAATCCATTTAGAATAGTAAGGATTTTTTATAGAAACCGTTAAATTGAAATATCAATTAAAAAATATATGTAATGGCTAAACTGATGTTCTATTTTCTCTTGACTCAGTCTTGATAATTTTTCTCTTCAAGGAACTTGTACTCTTTTTCCATTTTTTTATTACATAAAGTATTACAAAGATTAATACATATATCTCTTCTTTCCCCTGCCCTTCCCCCAGCCTTCCCTACCTCCCAGTGTTTTGTGTCCATTGGTTATGCTTAAATGCATGCATAAAAGTCCTTTGGTTGATTTAACACACCCCCGGAATTTGTACTTTTGATCTAGTTTGATTATTGGCATAAAGTTGTTCATAATATTTACTTAATATTTGTTGCATCTATAATAATGGTCTTGCTTTTCATTCTCAAATTTGGTAATTTGTGTTATCTTCTTTTGTTTTTATTAATCTACTGGAAGTTTATTAATTTTATTATTTTCTAAGACCCTGATTTGGGTTCCATAATTTTTAAATATATATTTTTATTTATTTCAGAGAGGAAAGGAGAGGGAGAGATAGAAATACCAATGATTAGAATCATTGATTAGCTGCCTCCTGCATACCCCTCACTGGGGAATGAGCCTGCAACCCAAGTATTTGCCCTGATCTGGAATTGAACCGTGATCTCTTTGTTCATAGGTTGAAACTAAACCATTCAGCCATGCTGATCAGATTGGTTTCATAATTTTTAAATTTTTATTTTTATTACTTATTGTTTTAATCTGCCTTGTTTCCTTTATTATATTTACTTTGGGTTTAATTCATTCTTTTTCTTATGAGAAGTTTAAGTCATAAATTTTAAAGTGTTTTTTTAATATGAGCATATAAAGCTGTAAATTTCACTCAAGCACTACTTTAGCTGTGTTCTACAAATTTTTTAATGTGTTTTCATTTTTATTTAGTTCAAAATTTTTCTAATAATGCTTATGATTTATCCTTTTTGCAGACACTTGGAGACTGTCCTGATTGTTTTCTTTAGTTCATAGTTAATTTAATTCTTCTATGATCAGAGAACATACTTGATATATTAACATTTAAAAAATTTTTTGACACTTCTTGTGTGGCTTGGTATATGGTATACCCTGGAGAATGATCTCTACACTAGGAAAAACTGTGTACTCTAAGATGCTAAATGGAGTATTTATAGATGCCAATTAAGTTAATTTGGTTGACAGTATTGTTTACATCTTTTATATTACTACTAGAGGCCCAGTACACTAAATTTGTGCATGGGTAGGGTCCCTAGGCCTGGCTGGCAATCAAAGCCAATTGATGGGGTGACTGCTGGGGCATTGGGGGTGCCCCCACTGGCATCCGCCTTCACTGGCCTGGTGCTACCTGCTCCCCGGCCCTGGCCCCACCACATTGTCTGTCCTGCACGCTGGGGGCAGCTCCTGCATTGAGCATCTGCCCCCTGGTAGTCAGTGCACATCATAGCATCTGGTTGTTCCACCATTGGGTTTATTTGCATATTAGGCTTTTATTATATAGAATTGATTTTTATGTTTACTAATTCTATCAACTATTCAACTGTGATTATGGGTTTGTCTACATTTTCTCTCATTTCTGTCCATTTGGCTTGATGTGTTTTGGAATTCTGTCCTTAATGCATGCATATTTAGAATTTCTTTATCTTCTGATGAACTGATCCTGTAATCATTATTTAATGGCCCTCTTTATTTTTTATAACATTATTTTGAAGGTGACCTTGTCTGATAATCTTAGACATTTAAGTCTTTTAAAAATATATATATATCTTCAAAGTATGCCTTTTTCTGTTCTTTAACTTTAAGCTTATCTATATTTTTGTATTTAAAGTCGGTAGAAAAAGAAAACTTGATTGTGCAGAAGAAAGAAGGAGTAATACCTTTGCTTAGACATGAAGAAATAGGATCCAGTGTCATCTAAGCCTCTGTACTATGCCCAAGCTATATAATTATTTATATTCTAGGCTATATGACTAGTAAGTATCCCAGGCTCGGAATTCCCTTATGGCTGGGATCTTGCTTCATCTTCCTCAGTGGTTCTTAACCTTCCTAATGCTGCAACCCTTTAATACAGTTCCTCATGTTGTGGTGACCCCTAACCATAAAATTTTTTTCGTTGCTACCTCTTAACTGTAATTTTGCTACTGTTAAGAATCATAATGTAAACATCTGATATGCAGGATGTATTTAGGTGACCCCTGTGAGAGGGTCGTTCAACTGCCACAGGGGTTGCAACCCACAGGTTGAGAACGCTGATCTACCTTATCATGCCAGTTGCAACAGAAGAACTCAATGCTCATTAGCAAATCACAAAGTGTACACTTTGAATGCAGATTGCTTGGATTTGAACCCTGAGCCAGGTATGTGTGAACTGTGTTCTTGAATAAGCTATATAAAAAATTACCTATAAAATAAGGATAATGTTACTTACCTGTTGTTACAAAGCATGAATGCATGTAAAGTGCTTGAACTAGTCTCTAACATGTTACAAATGCATAATAAATGTTAGCTACTCCTACCGAGTACAGAACTTAGCACACTGCATGCAGCCTAGGAATAAATTAATATTATTTTGAAATATCTTTATAGTTTAATTCTTTCCTAGTATAGCCCTTTCTTGATCCCGGCTTTGAACTGTTTTCCCTGTGGCTAACATTATCTAACTCTCAGCCACAGATTCAGTGCACGCTGGCCTTCTGAGACCAAATCTGACCTTAAAAAAATAAGGATTGGAGAGGCCTTTGGGTGGATGTTTAGAGATTTATCTCTGAACTTGTGCCCCATTTATGCAAACTCAGTGGGCATCAGCCCTTTTTATTTTTTCCTTGTGCTCAAGACTCTCTATTAGTCTTCCTTGCCTGATTATTTCTATGTCTGTTTCTTTCTCCTCCTCAACTCTGTATAACCTGAGCTTGCCTTGCTGTGCTTCCGAGTTTATAAACTGTGCTTAGCTCCACACATGACTTTGAAATGGGCATTCGGCTCCCAGGGCTCTCCTATAATTAATGTTCATAATTAGTGTAAATGCGCTGCAGAGATTTGCAGCGCAATATGCCACACGTGGACCTAATTGGGACCAAAGGACTACTAGCCCCAATTCCGAGGCCTTTAGGATAAGGGAATTAGGTATCTAAAGGGTTCTAAGCGGGCTAATAAGGCACAGAGGATTGGGTAATTAATGGACACAATGCTGCTCTGTAAAACGTTGTCCAAGGGATTCTCACCAGTCCTGCTCCTCTGGAGGCAATTTTTTTTAATGCAAGATGATTCTTCATTCCCCTCCAGTTTGTGGGGGTTTCCCTCTTGGGAAGCATCCAGGGAGAATATAGCTTTGGTTTGCATTTTCTTATATCTGTGGCCTTGGAAAATAATTAAAGCTTTTTCAGCAAGGTGCCATGAAAAGGCGTATTGGAGCAATTACCCAGGTAATCCGCATTGAGGAAGAAGAAAATCTTTATTTTTGGTTTAGATTATTCAGCCTGTTTCTTTTTTTGTGTTTAGTCAGTAAGGCAACCATGCAGAGGGAATAAGGCATGTAATAAGAATTAATTAAATATTTGCCAGATGAACAAACCTTTTGAGCAAAATATCAAGTGATATTAATAGTTTTTAGTAATTCTGGTTTGTACCTTAGTGATTGTGGTTTGCACTTAAACTTCATATGCCCTTCATATGCTCATATGCTTGGTGAGTTAATGGACAGGGTTAAGAGGCCCACCTTCCATTCCCCAAATATGCCTCAGTTTATCCAGCTGTGAACAAGAACATGGCTTTTACTGCAATTTCTTATTAAAAAATTTAAAATGATTTATCAGACAATGCAGCACTTTTATACTTTTTTAAACTGGAGCAATTTAAACCTGATACTACAACAGCCTGTGAGTTTGGGGGGGGGGGGAAGGGAATCAGTTAATAAGCCCCTAGTTTGCCTCTGTGTGGATGAATTAGTGAGTTGATTAATGGGTTCATTTCATTTATCTAATAGTGTTGTAAAGGATTGTGTCCAAAGTCTTTATGCTTTGGGGCAAGAAACTAGTTTCCATGTCCTATACCTTCTATAGTTCCTGACATCAGTGACTCTGAATTGTACTTATCATCACAAGACTCTCAATTCTTGACCAAACACTTTCACAACTTGAAAGCTAGAGATTTCCAAACCAAGAGTAAGAAATAGAGAAGAATGACACAAACAAAAAAGGACAAAGTTGATGGACAAAGAGTGTCAGGATTTTGAGTGTTGTTTTTTTAAATTTTCATTGTTCTTAGAAAAAAATGATAAAGGATTGAAAAATTGAAGGCTAGGTTGATTTGCTTTGTGATTTTTCCATCGTTTCCTTCATGTTGTTTTGTTCACCTGGAAAAGGGAATCATGATTTCAACTCACAGGATATTAGTGAGAATCATGTAAAATGTATGTAAAAGATTTTGAAAATTACTAAACCATCTGCAAATATAAGTGTAATGTCAGAAATGTCTTTGACATAAAGAAATCTTGATTTTCACATTGTGGGGATATCTCACAATCAGAAACTTAGAAAACTAATTCCATCAAAGAATGTGCCTCAACTTATAAAGGACCTAACAAGGAAGAAGGTGGGACTCTGTGTTTAAATGAATTTTTATCTAATACTAAGTAGGTCCCTGTACTGGATTAGCTTCCAGTGTAGCTAGCAAAAAAGGCACTTTACAAAATTAACAAATCTTATGTCACACAGGTAAAGGACCATCTCCTCTCTTTTTAATACTGTACCACCTGCCAGAGCATCCACAGGAGGACAGAACTTAGGGCTGTGATCTCCCTTCCAGCTGTGCCAGTGCTCACAGCTTCTTCCTCCTAAAGCACAGAAATGGACTGATGGATTCAGGAAAACTCTCCATTCAGGACCATTTCCCCTCTATACAGCTTAAATCTCCAGTCCACCCACGTTTTGCAAGGTTCCCTGCAGTAACAAAAATAAAATGCATTTGAGGTAAAAAGGGAGGGAGGGAAGAAGAAAATAGAAGAAAAAAGAGAAAAGAAGAGAGAGAGAAAGGGAGGAAGGAAGGCTTGGTTCACTGACTTTCTAAACTCTAAACTTGGGAGGTGTACTTTTCGTTTGTCTTGAAGGAACTGGGAACTAGGAGAAACTGGGAAGGCAGCATGAATTACAGAGAGCCTAGGAGTGGTGGGAGAGGCAGTCAGAAAAACAACTGAGCTCACAGTCTATTCTAGCTGAGCAAGCTATATGAGGCAATCAACAAACTCTCACTGGGTGCTGGGGCTGGAGTAAGAAAGTTGAGTGACGCTCCATCTAATTCAAGTCTGTCCGACTGCATGTTCTAAGTTAATGGAAATGTGCTATTCTACCTCTGTCCAGCATGGTAATAGATGCTTATTGAGCACTTGAAATGTGGCTAGTGTGGTGGAAAAACTAAATTCTTAATTAATTTAACTTGAATTAATTTAAATATAAACAACCACATATAGCTAGTGGTTGCAGTATTGGACATCACGGGTCTCGTCTGTTGTCATTAGAATCATGCATTTCTGAGAGCTGGAATAGGTAACAGAGATTATTTTAACCTATGTATGCTCTCTTCTGGCACTCTCAGAGTTACCAAAGTTGTTGCTGTTACATAACTGGATTGCGGAGAATGTGGGAAGAGCAGGGACATATTTGATGTATCCAAATCTAGCCACATGGAGGATACACCAAACATACCTCTATTTCTAACTGCCTATCACGCACACTAAGGAGGTCTCATTCAGACACAGGGAATCAGTCTCTGTCTTAAGGATGGCTGTTCAGATTGTGTCTGCCAGTTGTCATTTGAGAAGTAGGCAAAGGAAATCCCTGCTGAAGTGGTGGTAAAAGTGTCCCTAAACCTGCTGCTGATTTCTTTTAAATATATTTTTTATTGATTTCAGAGAGGAAGGCAGAGAGAGAGATAGAAACATCAAGGTCAAGAATAAAAGAAAATCATTGATCAGCTGCCTCCTGCATGCCCCCAACTGGAGGTCAAACCCACAACGCAGGCATGTGCCCTGATCGAAATCGAACCATTTCCTCCTGGTTCATAGGTCGATGCTCAACTACTGAGCAACACTGGCCAGGCTTGCTGCTAATTCTTATCCTTCTGCATCCTTCCTAAAGGGATTCCTTACACAGAGCCAATTCTTCACAATCTTTTTTCTCTTTTATGGTCTGTTGAGAGACATCACCAACCATTTAACACTGAGCCTATCATTTTAGCCAAAGAAAAAATATCTCCAAATTAAATAAGATTGTAAAGACAACTGAAATTTGAGTACCCACTTTATTGTCACAGTGATGTTAATTATTTTGTGCTAAGTACTAAAATAATTTAAACTTATATGTCCATTGAAGAACTAGAAACCTATATTTAGAAAAATAAACACACCGAGTATGCGAGGCAGCTTTTACAAATGCCATCAAATGCTGCCTTTTTTAAAATCCTGTGTTGAGACTCTTCACCTTTGGTTTCTGTCCTCACATTCCTGACCACTGACCATGGCAGAGGCCTCTTTGGGAACCTCTACTCCACCCCCAGGTTGGGTCCATCATGAGTGTTCTTGCCATAGATCTTGCATACAGGGTGCTTGGTGTCTGCTCTGAAAACATCTCTCTATGCTGGTATTCTCCGAACTCTAGTCATAGCGGCTTCTTCTGTATGAATGTCAGTACTCCAGTTTCTTATAAGAATCCCAAATTCTTTGGCCAGCATCTTACATCTGCTTGGTTCTTGCTCATCTCCTCGCCTGGTAGACTGAACTTTGTTTCTTTTTCTCCCAGTGGAGAACTGTGATTTTTTTCCAAACAATGTCATCATGCTTCTGACTTAAAGTTTCCCCACATCCTGACCACGCTTCCTGTGAGACTCCCCAGAATGTGACAGTGGCCAACAGCAAAAATAAAGCTGGGCTTTGCCAGTCCCCTTCCTCACTTCCACTCACCCCATTACAGCGCACCCTTACACACCATCCTCTTAGAACTGGCTCCTTCTCTGAATATGGCTTCCTCCCATCAGCACCCACCACCTTAATCCTAGCCTTCCCTGCAGCAAAGCTGCTTGACCCATAACTGAGCCCCAATACTAAGTATTTCAGATATCTGGGAGCCCACTTCTTCTTGGTGGTTTGGTACACTTTGCAGTTGGCTACAAAAAACCCCAAGGCCTTATCCTGGGGATTGCCCAATGCTGAATATTTCAGCACTGAGAGTGTCTGACATTGAATCGGTAAAGGTCACCCAAAGACTAAATGAATCATTCCTGTGCCTTTAAGACACACTCTCCAGCTCATTATGATAAGGTGCCTGTTAAATTTTTGTCTCCCTCTGTAGAGATTAAGCCTCATGTGTGTTATCTGCACTAATGAACCACTTGCTCTTGTATCTCTTTTCTGGATGGTTTGTCGTCGGCGCTGTCCTGTCCTATAAAGCCCCAATGACAGTGAACTGTTGACAGAGTATTAGAGAGAGCTCAGATCTTTAAAGCCAGGGATGTGACAGAGAATTTTTTTCAGTCTCCCAATCTTCGTACTCTCTGTGCTCTAACACGATTCCATTAAATCACAAAGATTAGAGTGTGTCAGACCCTTAGCATCTTTCCTCTGATTTGCAAATACAAGTGTGGGATTTGCTATTAATTCTTGTTGCAGCTACAAAGCAGGCACCATTAACTATAGCTAAGCCATTTACCTGATTAGTATTAATCAGAAGTGTCCCATGAGTCATATTGGTTGGAGAGGCCTGGATGTTTTTCAGTAAAGGGGCTTTGTGGAATCAAATGAGAATTGATTGATGATCCCAGAGTTCATGCATCCAACTAAAAAACCAGCCACATTCTGGGTATCTCACTGTAGTGAAAGCGCTGTCCTCTCTGCATGCAAAGAAGGCAAGTTGCTTAACTGACCTTTCAGAAAGACAGTCTGTGCCTTGAGTTACTTCTTCTCAGTGGGACTGAGGAGATGAGAGGGAGAGAGGGAGAGAGGGAGATAGGGAGAATGGGAGAGAGGGAGAGAGGGAGAGAGAGAGAGACGGAGACAGGGAGAGAGGGAGACAAGGAGACAGTGAGAAAGAGGGAAGTTTAACAGATGATAACTTGGCATGTGTGCACTCTAAAAGGGCAGATCTGGCCCAGAGATGGATGGAATTGGCCCTTATAGAATACTAGTATCCCAACAGCTCCTGTGGACCACACAGACACATGCTTGAGGCAGGAGACTAGAAGCAGAGTCTTTAGCTAAGGCACAGAAACAAAGTCAAGGAGTCCACTAGGGGATTAAGCCCATGACCTTGGTGTCATTGGCACTATGCTCTAATTAACTGAACTAACCAGACACAGATGCTATGGACAGCTGAGCGAATTCTCTATAGAAAATGCCAAAACAAACAAACAAAAATAGCATCTTCAGATTTTCAAATTCTATTACTTCTTAGGCAACCTTCTGAAACATTTTTGATGAATGGTTGCTCTCAAAATAATACTGTCATGTCTATGCCATCAAAAGAACCTAGCTATTTGGGCAACTATCCAGGTTATTAAGTAACACATTGAATAGCTTAAGGGATGTTTTACAATGGGAAATATAAAATGATGTTAGCAAAGCATTTCCCAGTAACTTAATCCCAGTTAATTTGTCATTCTTGAATTGACACTGCTCAGATAGAAATGTTAAAGATCCAGAGGGGACCAAGGCAAAATATGGTGAGAAGGTCTCCTCTGACCCTTTTTTCCTACAGTGATATCACCCTCTTATAAATGCCACAAGACAGAGGTTGGTTTTGTTTTTTTCTAGTTGGTTATATCTTATTTTACAAAAGGACTTGAGAAAACCTAGGAAAATACTTACTATATGGATATCTATACACCAATATTACAGTGTAAGAATTTAAATACCTGGAAATTCAGCAAAGAAACAAACAAGAATAGAAAAATAAAATAAAATCAGGAGCCATTAGTGTGTATAATACAAACCAGGAGGTCCCACAGAGTTGCCAAAAGTGTTGCAAAAATTCGGGTGAATTGAGAATCACAATATTTATAAAATACAAACACACTTTCCCTAGAAGCTGCATAGTGTTCCTGATACCAACATCTGAAATAAAGGTATTCCAAGGTTTCTACAAAGGGGCATGGGCATCCACCTCATTGCAGAACAGGTAAGGGCTTCACCATGACCTCCCTAGGGGTATGTAATAATGAATGCCTTGTGATTACTGCTTTTAGGGTTGATTACATAACACCTATTGTTCATTCTGCTCATTGATACTTGACATGTACCACTAGGATTGTAGTTTGTACTTTTGGGGCCTAGGTCTTGACCTTTTTTCTAAACTGTGTCTCACCTTAGAGTTAGAGTTAAATTGGCTCTTTGCATTACCTAAAACATGGCACAGACCTTTGAGCAGAGGAGTTTTCTCAAACATGTTTGATTAAGCCAAGTTACTGATCAATGAACAAAGATATGAGACAGCTATTATTCTGTTTAATACCTTCCAATTTTTTATTCAACATCTTCTAAGTCAATGCCATAACCCCTTATTCACATGGTTACAAAGGGTGGAGTCAGCCATATTCAAACACTCAAACACAAAATCCTTGACCAAATCCAAAAATGACCTGGAAAAGTTGCTAACCTAAGCTGTGTGAACAAGAGTCCTTACCTTTGGGGATTTGGAATTGAGACTAAGCTAGTCTAGTTAATCCACAGTAACTCGTCCATGATGAGCTATAATATCAGACACTCTTGATATTATTGTGAACATTGTTATCCTCTGAAGACCTGTAAACTAGTCAATTCTGTGGAAAATAGAGAAGAAAAACTCACAAATGCAGGAAAAAGGAAGAAATGAGAGGCAGAGAGAAATTTTACAGTTTCTCCTTAGTGCTTCATTCTCTGAATTAAATCCCTTGGTTCCTGAGACATCTGTGTATTCATATGATAAATGTCATGTTTTTGTTTAAGCTAGTTTAGTGAGTTTCTGCTATTCTCTAGCAGAGTTTCTGCTATTCTCTAACTAATATGGTAAACACAGCAATCTAATTTGCCAATAATATTTATTAGCTCATTCAATACATAACTATTGTGCACATGCCACGTGCCAGGCTCTATTCTTTGAGCATGAGACGATGCATCATAGAACAAAACAAAGGTTTCATTTCTGTTCAATGTCATACTATTCCTTCCTATGCTTTTTCCAAAGAAATTAGTAATGTTTATTAAAAAAGACAGTATTAGGTGTGTTAGTGTAGTTGTTTCCAAACACTTAAAAGCTAAATAGATGAAAAAGGGACTTGACCCAAAAGAATCTGGGAGGCAGAAGCTATTAAAACTACTAGACTTTGATAGAAATAACGTTCAAAATTGTCAAAAGTAGTGCCTCTCGAACATTAGTATGCATTACAGTCACCTGTAGAGCTTGTTAAAGCCCAGCCTGACCCACTAATAGATCTGGGATAGGGCTTAAGAATTTGCATTTTTAACAATCTCCTAGGATAGATGATGGCAGATGCTGCTGATCTACTCTTAAACCATTAATGGTCTAAAGAATACATGGTGGGGGGGAAGAATACATGAGTCTGGCTTTACTGGTAAATTCTAGCAATTCAACCGAACAACTATACAAAAGATGCTATATCCATACATCAAAATATTATTCAATCTTAAAGAGAAGTGAAATTCTGATATGTGCTACAACATGGAAGAACCTTGAAAACATGTTAAGTAAAAGGAGTCAGTCACAAAGACTGTATATTGTATGATTTCACTTACGTGACATGTCCAAAGTAGGCAAATGCATAGAGACAGAAAAGCAGATTAGTGGTTGTTAGGGTCTGAGGAGAGTGGGGAATAGGAAGATACAGATAATGGGTTTCTTTTGAAGTGATGAAAAAGTCCTGAAATTAGATAGTTGTTATGGTTGTATAACCCTGTGACTATACTACAACCCTTGAAACTGTATACTTTAAAAGACTATGTGAATCATATCTCAATAAAGCTCATATTAAAATTTTAAAAAGGGAATGCATGGGCCACCTCAGGACTGATGATGGGCTGGCATTTCCAGTAAACTTTCAGTTCCTGGAATGGCCTAAATCTATTTGGAGAATTCCTGAAATGCCTGCTAAAGAAAGATAATATAATCTAGAATCTTATCTTCTAGTTTTTAAAATCCTGAGTAAATACATCAATGAAAAGATTATTATTTTTAAGATTATACTTATGCTACTGTATCATAGACAACCAGCTCATACCATGTATTTATTTTATTAATTCTTTTGACAGTAGCTAGCACTGTCTTACTCTTACACTTCTGAGCAATTCCTGACCCCCTAATATGTACAGTATAAAAATATAAATAATGCTTTTCTGTGGATCCTGGTGAATTGAACTTCTAATATAACATGTTAACTTCAGTGGCTCACACATAAATCAATGCTTAGAAAGGAAACATAGAAACATAACACATTTAGATTCTTATAAACTAAGAAGAAAATCTTGTATCACAGACAAGTACTAATGAAGAAAATAGCACAGCCCACTGGTTAAAATTATGAGCTCTGGCGCCAGACTTCTGCATATTAACTTGGCTCTGACACTTACTTGCTATATGATCTTTTCAATTTACTTAACCTATTAGCTCCTCAGTTCTCTCACCTGCAAAATGAGAAAAATAATAACCACAAGCCTACAGTGTAGGCTTGTTATGATGATTAAGTGAGTTAATATTTATGAAGTACTGTGAGAAAATGCCTGATACATAGTAAGCACCATATAAGGCTTTGAAAATAAATCATTTGAATACAATTTGGATAATTTTCCCATAAGGATATCTATTTGGAAAGTAGATGCTTGTGAAAATGGGGTAACCTTTCTAAACTGCCCCTGTTTTTGAATGATTTTTGTTTTGTTAACCACCAAGACAAATTCTTAATTAGTCTCTATTTAAGACTTAATAGAAAAGTGAAACTCGCCCTGACCGGTTTAGCTCAGTGGATAAAGCGTCGGCCTGTGGACTCAAGGGTCCCAGGTTCGATTTTGGTCAAGGGCATGTACCTTGGTTGCAGGCACATCCCCAGTGGGGGGTGCACAGGAGGCAGCTGATTGATGTTTCTAACTCTCTATCCCTCTCCCTTCCTCTCTGTAAAAAATCAATAAAATATATTTTTAAAAAAAGAAAAATGAAACTCAAAAATTGATTTTGTTATAATCATTTGTTCATTGTAAAATATATGAATTATTGTATTCTTTTTCTTAGGGCTAATAAGGGATATGAAGCATTTATCTTTTCTCACAAACTTTTCTTATCATAAAAATATTCCTTAAAATTGAGTTATAGTAAACCCTAACTCATTTAAACCTCAGACATTATAATCTCCATTTTACAGGTGAGGAAGCCTAGTCTCAAAGGATTTAAGAGACAAGATTAAAATCCAGGGTTGTATAACTTTTTCCACTCTCTTACATTTCCTGCTACACCTACAGTGATCTATCTACAAACACTTTTGCCTTTACATGTATTTATATTTTCGGGCTGTACAATTCTTGGTTGTGAGCTCCCTAAAATATAAACTATTTCATCGGTTTGCCTCCTTCAAGCTACAGGATAAAAAAAATACAAACAAAAAAACATAGGAGAGCAGGTGAAAAGTCATGCCCTAGAATTAGATATCCCATGTACAGGGTGAGAAGACAATCAGTGATTCTTGGGGTAGCCTTTCAGCCAACCAGCTAGAGGCCCTGCCTAAATCTTCACTTCTCTTGACTGCTTTTGGGGGACCAGATGGATCCTTGTCAAGCCTGAGTGACTGACCCCAGGTCCTCATTCACCTCTTTTCAAGAATGCAAGGCCCCTCTTGCTTTATCCAGAGACTTTAAAGAAGGCTACTTGACACTGGACATCAAATTGATTTCATGCCAAGATCTCACTCAACCACGGGTGACAGCCATTGACGTGTCAAAGCCATACAAGAAAAATAAACATGTCTGATGCAAAGAGTCCTTTGTTTTTGATGTCAGGTTGAATTATGCACCTTGTCTCAGATCTGACACTGGCTGTGACTGTTTGCTAGGAGGCAGAGTGAAGGCATGTAGGGTCTCAAATTGGAATGTCAGAGAAGGGCAAATGATAGCTTATTTAAACATGGCTATAAATTTAGAGCTGGAGAGGACTCCTCTTTCCTTCTGTGTCTCTAGTTCCCTTTTCTCATTCAACCCTATGGAACCCAACTCATCATTCTGCGTCTCCTGCTTCTGAATGCTTGAAGTCACTTATTTGTCTGTCTTCCCCAGAGAGCAAGCCTGCTGCTTAACAAGGGCTTAAAACCACAATGATATTCTTCTCTTCAGTCATGTCTGCTCAAGGTGACATATATCTTAGGACAAGCATTTCTAGCAGGCGTATCAGCTGTTTTGGCTAAAAGTGGGGGCTGCCCACAGTTAGAACCTTTGTGGCTATTTCCTCTCCTCCTATCTAGCCTGAAGGATGCACAATCAGTTCGCTGATGAGTTTTCTAGCTTTGTGGTTTCCCTGAAATCTTTTTATCCAGCTGTGTTTACTCTTTTTATTTTTTTGTATTCAATCTGAAGACAGAATTTGCATAATTAAGAATGACCTGAGCCATCTCCGATAATGCCTGCACTAAAACCTCTGACTATCCCTGTTAACTAATTACATCTATCATTGTGGCAGACAGGTAAAAGACTCCTTCAGTCTGTTGAGACAACATTATTCACCTGGGATTATCAAAGGTTTCAATTCTGGCCATTAGCTGAAATTGCTTGGGTTATTCATTATGGCAAATTCTGCATCCTTTCCAGACAGAGCAAAGTAAATGCAGAATCAGTAATAGATTAAATAGCCATGCATCAGAAGCCTAATGCAGAACCTCAGTCCCTCCTTTCCTTAGAACTAGAGGATAAAAATGAACAGAAAAACTTTGTATTTTCTTCTCCTTAAAGCAGTTTTGCTTCATAGAGCTGGAGGTGATTATCATTTCCCAATTTTTTCAGCCAACTAAATATATGGTTTAACAGAGCAATAAAAAAAAATGTTCTAGAGACGAAGTTAAATGTCAGAGTGGGCTAACATCCTAAATCCCTGTTGGCAGGTTCCCAGCTTCTCCCATTAACCATGACCTGGAGAGAGGAACTTGAATCAATACTGAGAGAGAAATGGGTTGGGCATAGGTAGTCTTACAATTAAAATTTCTCCATCTGAACGGAAAACAGAATAAGAGATTAAAAATAAAGCCTAGATGTAAACAAGGAGTGTGAGAGATGATAAAAACATCTCTAAAGGACTTGAAATATAGGCATAATAGTTACTGAGGTGAGTAGTTGTGGCAAAACCAGGAAGTATACTTAATCCCTTCATACAGAAATGCTTTTCATTTACTGTGCACATGGTTTCATTTGTCACACAGAATTCAGCATCCTTTTCAATGTATTTTTATACTGATTAAGAAACCCTTATGGCCTGACCGGTTTGGCTCAGTGGATCGAGCGTCGGCCTGTGGACTCAAGGGTCCCAGGTTCGATTCTGGTCAAGCGCATGTACCTTGGTTGCAGGCACATCCTCAGTAGGGAGTGTGCAAGAGGCAGCTGATCAATGCTTCTCTCTCATTGATGTTTCTCTCTGTCCCTCTCCCTTCCTCTTTGTAAAAAATCAATAAAATATATTTTAAAAAAAGAAACCCTTATGTACATCAAGTTTGGATAAAGTTATAAAAGGCAAAAAAAAGAGAAAGAAACCTTTACATACAAAACCTATTTTGGGCTTGATACAAGTTTATGAAGTAATACATTAAAATATAAGCAGTTTATGTTCACATTGGAAAGACAGGTCATAACAATAAAGATAACTAGCAATTAAATCTAGTTAGTAATATTGTTCATTAATAGTATGACAGTCTGATTTCTTGAAATGACTGACCATCAAATTATAATGCCCAATTTATCTTTTTTAGACACATGTTCATGTAATGCGCATGTGTACCATACTCATTAAATGTGTGTTTATCATGTAGAGAGAGTGAGCTGTAAAGTCAAGGAATAAATAATTAGCGAACCCAAAACTCTGGTCAGTGGAAACATCTATATAAGTGACTAAAATCTATTTTTTCTTCATTTTTTTTTGAAATCTGAGATATGGTTTATCTTCCTTTTTATTGCTCAAAGAAGTTTCCTGTCATAAGGAGCAGAAAAGATATAAATTTTAGGTGAGCAGGATGCTTCCTTATAGTCATTCATTAACAAATAAATATGTATCTGTTATGAATTCCTATGTATAATAGGAATCTGAATTCCCATTATATATCAGGCTGTGAACAACATGCCAGGGATATATCGGTGAACAAAATAGAGAACAATCCCTGCCCTTGTGGAACTTATTTTTTTATTGTGGAGAGATAGACATCAAATGCTAACCACAATAAAATAAAATAAAAGTAATACAGTATGTTGCAAAGCGATGAATCCAATGGAAGCAACTGAGGTTTAGGGTGCTCGGGAAGACTGGGAGTTGTGGGGAAAGACTTCATTGAGATGATGACATTTGGTCAAAGACCTGAATGAAAATGAGGAAGTAGAGCATGTGGAAATCTGGAGGAAGAGTATTTCTGGGAGAGGAAACAAACAGGAACCAAAGTTCTGAGGTAGGAACATGTCTGGCCTATTCAAGAATATATGTATCTTTGTATATATCTACTGGCAAGTAGATATATACAAAAAGAAAGGAGGGAGGGAAAGAGTTGCAGTAGGACATGAAGTCAAGATCACGTTGGTTCTTTTAAGCCACTGTCAGAACTTTGGCTTTTACTCTGAGCAAAATGAGAAGGCAATGATAAGTTTTGAGAAAAGGAGTAGCCATTTTTACTCTCTGAAAGTAAATGAGGGCGTCAGACACTGTGGCAGTTCTTGCATGTTGTTGCTGATTAGTTAGCTCACCTTCTTGACTTGGGCAACTCCTGAACCTGCAGCTCCTTCAGAAGCAACCAGATCCCCATCTTTGGTTCCTCTTTCTTGAGCCAAGTGTGTACACATCACTATGACAAAGGACACAGACGTGTCCTCTGAATCAGCCATAATATCAAGGCTGGAAGTAGTGAGAAACAGAGGTGGATTCCAATGTGTCCGTCTGGGTCCCAGTTTATCCTTGTGGGTTCCAGTGTGTTCCTGCCCTCATTCATGTTCAGTGTTCCTTCCTGACTCCCAGTCTGGCTGACCTATAGTATCTTCAGGCCCAATAGCAGGTGAGGGCAGGAGACCTCTTTGCCTGCTCCTCTGATAGCGTAAAATTGAATCCCTCTACCAGCTCCTTATTCTACATCACTCAGCAGTTTTGCTTTTTCTGAGCAAACCACAACTGGTACACTGGCTGTTGCCCATGCTTTCGAATCAGCTCTCTTTGCAGTGTACCTGTTCTGCTAAATAGTGTACCTGTTCTAGAACAGTGTACCTGTTCTAATAAAGTTATCCTGGCCCAAATGTGGAGGGCTCCTTCCTGCAGCCAGCAAAATGTGAGAGACAGCTGGTCTCCCCAGTCGTCCCATTCTGTAACAGCGAGAGGCCAGGGCCTTTGTCCCTGTGGATGTTTTTTTGCTTGGGTGAATCAAACTTGCAATTCTTAATATCAGAACAATGCAGTAGCCATGCTGGAGCCTGAGATGAAATGATTTTTATAAGAGCTAATCACATGCTACATTAATGAGAGAAATATGAAGCTAATCAACACCACAGAAGGTCTCTAGGCTCAGGCCTATTAAACTTCATAAAAAATTAATGACTGAAAGAGCAGACTCTTTTGTAAGGGGTCTCTTGTGGTTGGATAAGGGCCTGAAGTCCTATTCACCTCTCATTACATAGAATTAGCCTCACTTTCCAACCCAAAATATAATCCATCAAGTGGCATTTTCCACTGGGTATTAGACAGCCAGTGTTTGAAAACACTTATGAAATATTTATTACTATTCCCCCTTCCCTTTCTTTGCTTCATTTCCTTCCTCCTTCCCATCTCAGGCAACCCCCTCGCCTCACTGTGGATTTTCCCATTTTAATTAAAGAGATTTGTACTCCTAAGGTCTTTTGGGAAAGTCTTCAGTGATTGTGGATTGAAGATGCCCCTGGAGCTGCTTGGCAGGAAACCCCTGGCCCTTTGCTCAAAGCATGTTCAGCATCTGCTTGCAGAAGCCAAGAAGGGGAAGGTGAGGATTCTGACCAACTGGGTTGGAAAATAATCCTAGCACTTCCCTTCCTGAATGCAGGGGCACTTCTTTTCTTTGCATGTGAATGTTGTCTATAATCATTGAACAAATTCAGAATGATATTTATCTGCAAAGCTGATGGCTTCAACTCCAATTCAATCCAAATGCCCACTTCCCTTTCCTGCTACTTTTGCCCTAAACTATGATTCACCTTGTATCTAGTGGTTGTTTGAGGTTAGAAAATCAACTCCATTATTCATCCTGCAGATAGAACAGGCAGGTGGTTCTAAGAGTGAGCAAGTAGGAACTTATATATAATGGGATGAGGAGGGGAGCTTCTTTGCAGCTCTAATAAAATATTGACCTTAACATAACTCCTTTTAAATAATGAAATATTTTCTACCTTAAAGGTGCCACTTGGGGTTATTAGGTAATAATCACAGTCTGGTAATCCTGGGGAGAAGTGTATTAACCAGAGACAATGAAATGAGTAGAAGGAAAGGAAAGTGAAAAATGGAAGTGAACCAAAGAAAATCTCATACACTTGGCTGGAAAGCCAACGCTGGTTTCACAGCTTCCTAAAGGCCTCCTCCATTTATCCACCTCCTTCCTAACTCAACAACCTCTAGGCCGTATCAATGGAGCAGGGCTGCCCAACACCCTTTATATGTTCTTTCATTTTATTTCTTCTTTTGAAGACTCTAAACGTGGACACAGCTCTGGAGATTCTTGTAATCCAAGGTATTAACAGGTTCCTGCAGCATGTACTGAAAGAGGTGTGAAAAGGAGGTCAGTCTATGCTTACCAAAGTTTTGTCAGCAAGTGTGTTTCCCTGCTTGTGGTGTCAGCTCATATTTCTGCTTCTCTGCTGACATGTGCAAGGGGTCAGAAGTAAGGGTAGTTCAACACATGGGTTCATGTTCATAATTCAGGAAATACTGGCTTATGCTAAAGTACAGTATTCCTTTCAAACGGCCTCAGGGAATCAACTGACTATATCAATATTTGGAATAGACGGCCCCTAACACTATGTTTAACTGTTCTATTTGCCATATAAATTGTTTTGTAATCAAATCTTATTCATGAAGTATAAAAACACCCTATTAATCCAATGGTCAGCCTTCAAGCAACCAAAATCACCCAGAATATAGCTAATTAACTGAGACATAATAAAAACACACAGGAAAGTGTCATAAAGACCAATCGCAGGGGAGAGAAGGGGGGTTGAAAGAGGGCATAGAGGGGGTAAATAGCGATGGAAAAAACAAAACAAATTATTTTTAAAAATAATTTGTGTGTGTTTTGTTTTTTAAAAGACCATACACTTTACTTCATGAAAGAAACATAGGGCTACCTTCAGAGGATTGGCTTAATGATCATATAACAAGCTTTTACAATCTGATTTCCTCTAATACTTAATTTTTTTCATGCTATAGATGTAAAGTAATTAAGTATAGAGTCAGATATGGAGAGTAGGAGGCTCCTGGAAGCCAATACATTATGAAATGACATCTGAAAAGAGCAATGGAGGATTTGGAGGACTCACTGAGCTTTGAATGTACAAGTGAGTGTGGGGTAACTAAAGGAGAAAAGAAGCTCTGGCCTCTATAATTAAAATAATTCTTCTGAGAGATCACTATACATTAACGAGTGTATGTATTCATAACACTCTCTGATCCAAAAAAGTTTAAATTGCTTTCTGCCTACTCTGTTTAGTAAAGCAAAAGATTTTGTTAAGAATTGTCCATAATTACACACACATACACACAAATACTCTGATATCACAGTTGTGTGCATTAATACTGTGAAACTTCTGTTTCACGGCTTTTAACCCTGTTTATTGAAGTCTCTCAGTGCCCAGAGGTCCATGCTATTCTCACAGGTTGCCCAAGTTCCTGAATGTCTGCAACTGGCACAGGTCTTTTTCCTTCTACTAATTGGACTGCCTTGTCCTAAGATAATGGCCTGCCTTCTCTTTAGAATTCCAATCATCAGCCACAGAAATAGAACCCTATCTCCTTGCTCAAAAACATGGTGGTTCAATAACAGTGAATTTCTCAAAACCTAAGTTATCACCTATTTTATATCAATTACCCACGCTAAGTTGAATTTATGAACATAGAACTTCAGGCCATTTAAAATTTTTCTATCTCAATGTATGCCTTGTGAACAATATTTTTAGGCTATCATTTGTAGTGCATGTACAACACCCTATTCATTGCCTTAGTATTTAATATACATTCTCTCATTTAACCCTCACTATAGGTTATGTTCTATATAGTATATATTCTCTTTTTAATTGATTGAGATAATGACATTTAAAGGGATTAAATGATTTATCCAAGGTCAGGCTTTTATTTTTTTAGTTGTCAATTACAGTTGCTATTCCATATTATTTTATATTAGTTTCAGGTGTACAGCATAGTGATTAGACATTTATATAATTTATGAAGTGATTCCCCCCAATAAGTCTAGTATCTATCTACCTAGCCAATGTCATGCTTTTTTAAAAGTTGTAGAATTGTGACACAAGCTCAGATCTTTTTATTTCTAAAACTTGTACAATTAGCCTCAATAACAACTTGAAATTTACAGACCAGTGTAACATCAAACCCACACAGAAAAATAAAGATGTTTTCTCTCTGTCTTCAAGGTAGCAAACAGACACATCTCCGAGTTTATTATGCAAGGAACTTTACGTCATATCTTATTCTCTAAGATGCCCCAATAGACATGATATATAAACCTTGGTATAGACCCCTCTCACACTTAATCAAGGATGGCCTTTGACTCATTGTAACTACCAATGTAACAAAGGCACGTGCCATGGATAAGGTGACCAGACGTCCCGCTTTTGGCGGGACAGTCCCAATTTTTAACAATTTGTCCCGTGTCCCGCGGTGTTTTTAAAAAAGTCCTGATTTTTGGAAAGAATGCACGACAAGCTAGTAACGGCAGGAGAACGGGAAGGGAATATACGGTTTTCGGCAGCCAAGCGGTCAATGGTGTCCCGCTTTACTAATGTTAAAATCTTGTCACCTTAGCCATGGAACCACTCCCATACAGCAAGATGGAACCCTGGCAGAGAAACAGCAACACTGTCTAGCTGTGAATCAGGAACTACAAAGTACTGCTGCTTCTCCCCACTTTTTGATATGGAGTGTCTATCTAGTGAGGGTGGAAGGCAGATAATATTTCTCTTTAATTTTAGGTCATCAGCTTGAGAAAACCTTACCTGAGGAGCTGCCCTCTCACTGATGCCCAGACCTGATTTAGATGGCGAGTTCTGGACCTCAAGCCGGAGTCCAATGTCATCGCATGATGAGAATTGAGGGGTAAGGTAAAGGGCAATGAGTGTCTTCTGTACATGGGAGGAATGTAAATTATCCAGGGCCAGAGATCTCTGAAGAAGACTCCTGATGAGCTAAGAGGACTTTTCTAGAGGGTGCTGAGCTTTAATCATTGCCTCTTCAGTTCTGTGATTCTGCCCTGCTTTTCAGGGGGGTTGAGTGTTGCTTTTTAGCATAAAGCCTTGCACAGCTTTAAATTTTGGGCAGTATCTTGAGGAGAAACCTAGCCAAGTATCTTAGGCTCCTCAAGTCTCTAATTTAATCACCCCTATCGCTATACAACCAGCAAAATATCAGCTGATGTTTCAGTCCCTTGGCAGTGGCTTTATGCCTGGAACAGTATCATTTATTTGCTCATGGCCAAATTCAGGAAATACCCCCAAATTCAGGAAATATCCCCAAAAGAAGAATAGTTGCAGCCCAGCCAGCTGCTCAGTGGTTGAGCATCAACCTATGAACCAGGAGGTCATGTCCAGTCCCTCAATTTCCAGTTGGGGCACATGCCAGGTTTCAGGTTCCATCTCCAGTGTGGGGTGTGCAGAAGGCAGCTGAGCAATGATTCTCTGTCATCATTGATGTTTCTATCTCTCTCTCCCTTTCCCTTCCTCTCAGAACTCAATAAAAAATACACCTTGCCCTTTAATTTTGTTAGCTGCTGAACATTAAGATAGAAAGAGAACCTAGCACATGGTAAGTTCTCAGTAAAGAGCTAGTGAATGAATGACTGTTGAAGGAAAAAGACGCAGAGCCCCTCAAATCAAGAGCTCTGCTTTCCCATTAGTTTGGATCCTACCTGCGGCCTAAAATAAAATTGTGCACCTAAAGAAATAAAGAATAAATTTTCAATAATTTGTACTTGAAGGTATTTGTATCCAACAAGAACAAATTTTTCTTCACTGGGCACCCAGCTTGTTCAACAATTTAAAGTGAAATAACATTGTTTTGTATCTTATTCTTTAGATATTTCCTTGTGTTGTTGTTGTGTGTGATTTTATTACCATTAAAGAAAAAACGGTATCAACAAAGCAGCCTTATCTGAATCCAGCTCTGCCTAGTTCTAGTTCAATTCTACTTCATCCAAAAAGGTGGAAAGTCTAATGATTTTTTTACTTATTTTAAAATAAAGTTATATATATTTAAGGTATATAACATAATTTTATATATATTTATATATATATAAATATTACATATATATGCAATAAAGTGATTACTACAATCAAGCTAATTAACATATCTTCTCCTTATATAGTTACTTTCCTGTGATGTAAATACCTACTAGTAAAACCTATTTTTAGAAAATTCCCAGTTTTCAATAGTTTTATTAACTATCATCATCATGCTGTACATTAGATCTCTAGACTTATTCATCCCATATAACTGCAGAAAATTCTAATGATTTTTGGAACTCTACTGTCTACCTAACTTATCATTTCTATGTTACCTTTGCTCACAGAATCCATCATGAGTAATACCCCCAACTGATCATCAATAATATTATAAAGAGAAACCAGAATCACCAGTATGATGGATGAAACAATCTCTGCAAACTGAAGTCACTATTAGTCAGCCTTCTGTCATTTTTCTGGGGACCAAAGAACCTGCTAGGACTAGAGGATGATTTGCAAGACTTACAGAGTCCCGGTGGCCATGGCTTTCCTCCTACACGTAAAAATCAATAATTGACTTGCAATGAATTCTGTCTTTCGATCTCAATTTTAAATGGTATTCAAAAATTATCATTTGCTATGTTAAATATAAGGGAGCTTGTTGCAGACTGCTGGCCACATGTTTCCTGGCTCTGATACAAAGACAATAAAACAACTCAGCACGTGATATTGCAGCATTTCTGCTGAGAAGTGCTTAATCTTTGCATCATCTACTCTGACTTCTCCAAGAACAATCTCTTGGGGGCAATTCCATACACCTAAGTCTGGCTCATTTAATGTCCCAGTGAGCCAGGACACTGCAGAGTGTCTACAGTATTTCACTTGCAGCTCTTCTTTAAAAGAATTAATTTTACTAGTTGCTGAACAGTGGAGGCCAATAAACAGTCTCTGCCTCCAACCAGGCCTATATCATTTGAATTGAGAAACAGTTTCTTCTTTCTGTGAATCGCCATTATCATCAATAGGGCCCGTCCCCAGGGCCCAATATGTCAAGACAAGAAACGAGGAATAGTTGAGGAGGTAACAGTTGGAGATGTAAACTGATGGTCTCACTCCAGTCCCTGAGCCAGGCTGTGCTCTTTAACTTTCTCTCCCTCACAATTCTGGCCTGAGAGCAGAAGCCCTGAGAGCAGATCAATGTCACTGTACTGCAAAGAAGCTTATCTTAACACAGGTGCCAGGAGGAGTTTTGGCTTTAGGAATATGGGCGACACAGATTTCGGTGGCTAGGTCATTTCTAACAGGAGAAATGCTGGGCTCCACTGACCAAATGTAAGGTTGTTTGTTTTTTTCAGTCACTACGTATTTCACTGGTATGTGTCTCATATTTTAGGAAAGTTGGAATCGTACCAATGAGATTGAAAGAGGCTGTTGATTATCTGCCACCTTTTACTTAACAGAGCACCAAAGCCTCTAGTAGAATTATGATCTGTCTTCAGCATGGGTAGCAGTGGCCTAAAATAGGAGCCACATCCAAAAGCAGAAATATTTACATTTAACTCCTGATGTTCTTGTAGTAGATCACTGTGACTCCACAATCTAGCAAAGAGGACTGAAAATAAATATATGCATTATTGATATTACTATATATGATATATATATATATATATATATATATATATATATACACACACACACATACACACACACACAGCATGTACTATTATAGTCAAATCTTATATTCAAATCTTAGTAAGCTGTGGATATGGCATTTGTTATAGAAGGTTGATGTAGCATTTCACAAAAGTTTGGAATTCTAGAGATGAATCACATGCTAGAGCTTTTAGAAGGCATCTTTGGAGTTTTCCAATTTATTCTTTTTCTGTGTAAAAAAAGCCATAAAGTTAAAGGATTTATCCAATGACTTTCAGCTATTTGGTAGCACAGCTGGAACTCGGGTTTTCCTATATTACATTTATTTGTAAACTGTATTCAGAATTTAGTTCAGTTCAGTATTTATTAAGCAGCTATGATGTGCCTGAGAAGATATGAGAAGCCTGTGCACTAGTCATTATGTATAAGACATTTACAATCTCATTTTTTAAGAGAAGGCTGGCTTCCAGGAACATGAGGCTTGCAGAGCTTAAGCAACTTGACTATATAGCTTCCAAGTCAGAGTCAGGATCAAAGTCAGAATTCTAGTCCAGTCCACTTTGGCTCCAAAGCCCACACTCATTTTATTTATTACTCTTCCTGAGGTAAAGTAGTCTGGATTCTGCCTTGTTTATCCATATTGTTAGAACAACTAGAACAGTGGTTCTCAACCTTCTGGCCCTTTCTTTAAATACAGTTCCTCATGTTGTGACCAAACCATAAAATTATTTTCGTTGCTACTTCATAACTATAATGTTGCTACTGTTATGAATCATAACATAAATATCTGATATGCAGGATGGTCTTACGGGACCCCTGTGAAAGGGTCATTCGACCGCCAAAGGGGTCATGATCCACAGGTTGAGAATCGCTGAACTAGAACAAGCCCCTCACTGGAGCTCCGTTTATATTTGAGCAAATAAATGCAATGAATCTCAGGGCATTGATGAGGGGTGAAATGTGACAAGAGGAAAAAGTGGGCTATTTCACACTTGGGATCTTGATGGCTAAGTGGATTAGGGATCAGTGGAGCAGAACAAAGGGAAAAGAGTACCAAGATTAGCTCCAGATGAACTCCCACTTCTATAATTTCTCCGGCACATGAGCCTCTGCGTTCTGCAAGCCTTCCCTCCTAGACCAGCTGCAGGGCCTCTGAGATCCTCCAGCTTCTCCTGAATGAAGAGGCTACAGCAGTGACACTTCCAAATCCTCCCTTAAAGCAGGCAGTTTGAGTGAGTCGGGCAGGGATGCCCTGAGGAAGAGTTGGTGAGAACAGACAGAAAAGGGTGGCGATGAGCACAGAGGGGTAAAGGGAACTTTAATAGGACAGTCTAGCACCTTTATTCATCCCTAATTTATCATTCACTCTGTCTTTTCTCAGAGCATGTACCTGTGGCAAAGGGCACTGTATTTTTTTTTCAAGAAATTAAAGGAAAGAGATGCTGCAAAGAGATGGAGCACATCGCCTTATTTAGAATGGCCTAATTGCTGAGGATAATGGGTGGGTTTATGTGGGCAGCACACGTGCACACACACACACAGTCAGACAGACAAGCAATTCAGTTGAGGCATGAAAATACACTGACCCTGAATAGGGAAGAAATCCGGTATCAAGCTTAAAAGAAATTAAATGTTCCCTGCATTCCTTTTCTATTCGATCTGTGTTTGGTTTCTATGGGAAGTGACAACTGAATGGTGGAGGAAACAGATGTTCTCTTTCTACCTGATCCAGTTCAGTGGAACGGCTTAAAAAGTTCGTATTCAATATGATACGAAAGAAAGTTACTGCTGTTTATAGTAGCAGCAATATCTATGGGATTTTTTTTCAGTAAAATTGGATATTTAGAGACCTATCTGCAACAGAGGTTAATATCATCTGAAAATCTTGTTAAAATGCAGATTCTGAAATCAGTAGATCTGCGGTGGGACCTGAGGTTCTGCATTTCTAACAGGCTCCCAGGTGATGACGACACTGCTGGTTTGTAGACCACAGTTTGAATAAAAAGAGTCCACAGGAGGCTCCTTGTAGGCAAGCATGTGTTATGAGGAGAGAGACAGAGAGAGTAGAGTCACAGCTGCCAAATGATTTCTGACATCTCCTAAAAGGATGGGTAAGTAGGAACCCACTGACTGGTCCAGGAGGGACTCTGTCTTGCTATTTAGGGATCTTATTCCCTCTCAAGGGCTGTGAACACCATCTGAACAATGGCAGAGCTGCGAGGACCCCTGCATCCCTTTCCTTATCCTCAGGTAACATGGCTGTGTCTAATGGCAGCTTGTGCTTCATTGCCCATTCCTGACAGGCTGGGAGCTTGTCACTGCCTAGAGTGACAACTGATTGGTGCTCCATTCAACCCAGCTATGAGCCACAGATTAAATTTATACACTCCTTCACCCTGTGGAGGGGTGTCCTGACACTCCGGGAAAATTGAGGGTAAGGAGGTCACTGCTGCTTTATTTGAGGCCCAAAGTCTTTTCTCGATGCTGTTTGACATTATCCCAGATACATTTTTAAATCAGTAACAGGAGTGAAGAGCTGTAATTGGTTTGAGGTACCCAGGGATTTCTGGGCAGACAGGATCTATGCTGTTGCCCCTGTAAATTACCAACAGCTGAAGCATGGAGACTAGAAAATGAAGCTCTCTGCACTGTCCAGAGGAACCAACTTGTGCTGTTTGAGGGAGACGCCCTCCCAAGTCCAGGGACCCCCTTGCACCAAATAATCCTTGCCTTCCTTGCAGACCAAGTCTTTCAACACCCAAGGGAGCCCATCTCCTCGTCTAATCATTGTCAGTGCCCCCTGGCCCTGCTGAAGCGAATAATCTGCAAAACCACCTCTCTGTCCTGCCTTGTGGTAACAGGAGTTTCTTCTCTACAGCAGGAATCTTCTGAAGCCCAAGCTGTGCTAAGTTCAGCAGCCTCCACGTCTGTGCTGCATGTGTTAGGGGCAGAAGTGGAGTACTGGGGACCAGCTATAATTATAAGAAATATTAATCAGGCTCTGTTAACCGTGATTGTTTTGTTCTGATTAAAGAAAGCACATTCTAACCTGGCTGGGAGTTGCACATGGGACCTGGGAGCTCACCTGAAAATGTGACCCATTCTCCACATCTGGGAGCTGCCTATTATCATGGAAAGATTAACCACCTTGTTGCAGAAACCAGAGGCACCAGTCTTGAAAACTCTCAGCCCTTTGCATAATGCCCAGGCTTTTGCATACCCCTAGCCTGCGTTGCCTGTAAACTGCTCGTTTTGTCTACCAATTTTTATCCCTTTTGCCTACTTCTCCATGTAATTTTTGTCCTTCTACCCAATATAAGCATCTGGCTTATGGTTGGGGACAGCAGATTTTGTGGGTGGCCTGCTGCTCTCCCACCCTGCCGACAGTATTGGAATAAACGCTCATATATGATTCAACCCTGTCTCTGCTTAATTGGCTTAAGCAGTGACAGGCAGCACGAACCCACTGATTGTCCGGATACATAGGTAAAGCATTTAGTTTCTTTCCCAGCCTGGCTTCCCTTCAGGGAAAAGTCCATTTTCTCTTCTTAGTGTTACCAGTAGCCTATAAGCTTAGATATACCTCTTCCTCAGAGGTTTCCTCACAATCTTTTCGTTTATGGAAAATAAGAATTTCTGTGAGCTGTTCCTTTGATACTAGGCAACAAGATACCCCAAACCTTGCAAATGATTATTCGTTCTTACTCTAGACACTGACATCTCTAGAATTTTTCCTAAAGACTGCATTGCATTGGCATCTGTCCTTCTCCAGATCCCACATTTGCCTTAAAATATGAATTTCATTCCGTTCTTACGTATTTTTCTTCTAGGTTTCTTCCTTCCTTCTTCCACCCCCCTTACTTCCTCCTTTCTCTCTTTCTTTCTCTTTTTCCCCCCTTCCTTCCTCCCTCCCCCTCTCTCTTTTCCTCTCTCTCCTTCTTCCTTCTCTTCCCCTTACACAAAGGATGATTTGAACTTGAACTTGTCATTAGGAAAATGGACATGAGCTATCTTGACTCCAGGAAGTATGCCGAGCCGTATAATCCGTAACATATATTAAATGAATTGCTTTTGGGGTTTTTCTCCTATGAGAAAGTCTTAGTTCCTCAGCAGCATGGGCCCAGCTATCGATCGGTCTTGCACCAGAGCTGGAAGTAGGCAGATAAAGAAAATTCATTTCTAAAGACATACAATTACTCAGGACCTCTGTTGCCACTCCCTTCTCCCTCTAATCCCTCCTTGTCTATCTCTGACCCATGACAAAATAGTTCTTAGAAGTATCCATAGTCACCATTAATACACACATGAGAACTCCTGTCTACAGTAAGAGTGAGTAGAGCCCAAGTCAGGGCTACTCCCAGGCCACATATGTGGATCATTTGGAAGTTGACTCAGCCATCATATTGTGACATATTGTGATATAGGACATTAGGCCTGAGCCACTCGCTCCGATCCTCTTCTAAAAATCTCATTTTGTCCCATTTCCCACATTCCTGACTCCTGGTGTCTTATTTGGCATTCTCAGAACCGACACTCAGTTCTAAATTTCCAGATACTACCTTGGCTCCTCATCTTGATTATAATCTGCTTTTTCCCCTCTAGATACTTGGACTATGTAGCCATTCATAGATGATCACCATCTTTGTTTAGGCTGGTCCTCACATAAGTCACCACCATGATACTCATACTGTAGACATTAATGAAAACCAGGCACACAGTGTTTATATAATGTTGAATGTTGTTGAACATGTTTTGATTTTTACAAAGACAGGCAACTTTTATATACAGTCTAGTTTGATTTTATAAATAACTAGAGGCCCAGTGCACAAAATTCATGCACTGGGGGGGAGGGTGCCTCAGCTGGGTCTGCTCCCTCTTGCAGTTTCAGGAGCCCTTGGGGGATGTCCAACTGACAGGGAGCGGGCCGAAGCCAGCAGTTGGACATCCTTAGCACTGCCACAGAGGCAGGAGAGATTCCTACCACCACCACTGCACTCGCCAGCTATGAGCCTGGCTTCTGGCTGAGCAGCGCTCCCCATGTGGGAGCATACTGACCATCAGGGGGCAGCTCCTGCATTGAGCAGGATCGGGCCAAAAGAGTTCTCCAACATCCCCTGAGGGGTCCCATATTGTGAGAGGGTGCAGGCCAGGCCAAGGGACCCCATTTATGCACAGGAGGTTTGCCAGCCAGGGAGGGACTGCAGGAGGGCTCCAGGGTGTGTCCAGCCCACCTCCCTCAGTCCCAATTGGCTGGACCCCAGCAGCAAGTTTACCTACCAGCCAGAGCATCTGCTGGTAGTCAGTACACATCATAGCAAGCAGTTGAGTGGCCTTAGTATATCATTAGCATATTACACTTTGATTGGTTGGAAGGACAACTGAACTACCGGACACTTAGCATGTTATTATATAGGACTGCTTGCTTACTGATTGCTTTTTACCAAAGGTGGCCTTCCAAGAGCTGCAGGCAAGGCCCAAGAAAGCTTTCTCCGAGGACATCACTATGAAATATGATACAAGTTTGTGTGTGTGTGTGTGTGTGTGTGTGTGTGAGAGAGAGAGAGAGAGAGAGAGAGAGAGAGAAGGGGGGGAGGGGGGAAGAATCCCTCATGAGGAGCCAATGCTTTTTAGCTGATGGCTTCATAGTCACATTTCCATTTAATTTTGAATTTCTGTGAAGTTGCTATTAAGTGATTTGGACTTGCCTTCAAGAGAACAGACATGTGGTGTCTTGAACCCATGGAGTAAATGTGCCATACAATCGATAAAACACATTAAATGAATTGCCTCTACTTTCTCCCCCTCATGAGAAATTCTTAATTTCTTATGCAGCACACTACACAGTCCCAGCTGTTTATATTAAAGGAAGGGAAATAGGGAGAAAAGAAAATGGAATTGGTTACTGAACAGTAAGTGCAAACTAGCCCTCTCTTCAGCAAGTTCCGTAAATGAAGGGCATTTCTCCTTCTTTGAGTAGAATAAGATGCCTTAAATGTGTGTGGACTGTATCCCTCATGCTTACTGAGTGCACATCAGAAGCAATAACCTAATCTTCCTCTGTGGTTAAGCATCTTCTTTCTTACAAGAGTAGCTCTAAGTTGCACAGTTGCTCAGGTCAGGAGACAGAATATCTCAGGTCTCAGGGGAAGGGCTGGAAGGAGGGTTCCTCCAAGAGAAAAGTGCTTCATCACAAAGCAGAGAGGCTTCACAGGAACCAAGAGAAAGGAGCCCAGGGAAACAAGGACTCAAGGGGGTGGGTAGGGATGAGCTGCTGCCAACCACTGAGAGAACCAGCTTCACAGTGGGAGGGCACACTGAAAATGCTGGTAAGACAAAAATAGTTAAACCTGGGAAGTTTAACATTAACAGCTATCCTGTGCTAAACCTTCCACAAATTAACATGCATTATCTTATTCATTTTGTTGGGCTTGCATTTGAATTCACCGGCTCCATTTTACAAGTAAGTAAACAAAGACATACAAACTAGATTTCCCTCTGCCATGTGCCTGACTGGGTGGCAAATGAAGATTCAAACCCAAGGCAGTTGACCTCAGAAGTCCATGCTGTTAAACCCCACATGATACTGCAACTAGCAGGAAAGGGTACCTTCCTCATTCTCCTTCTTGAACTTCAGTCTCTTTAGCTGTGGTTTTAATCTGGCCTGGTAAATTCCATGAATATCAAATGATGTAGACAGCTATAGTGTTTGGTGAAATTTATCAAATGAGCACACATCCTGAAGAAACAGAAACCAAGGAGAATACAGTCAAGAGAGGCTTTCGAGGGAGTTGTCAGAGGCTGTGGGCTTTCCCTACCCCCACGTTACAGAGAATTAGGAGAATTCTGAGCAGAGACCCCTTTGGCTCCCTTGACATTGAAGGAGAGATGCCAATTAGTCTGGGACTGACATGTTGTTATAAACAGAGGACTCTGAAAATGCCATTAACGCAGACAGGCAGGGGGTAGGGACAGAGAGAGGGAACTGACTGTTGGAATTCCATAATTAATTGTTTGGCATTTGGAGTACTGTGACATGAAATTTCCATTCAGCCCTCACTCTCTAAGGAGATGTCATTGCTTAGGATTCATAGAATGCAAGAGTTGAAGAACTATAAAGATCATGTAGCTCAGACCCCTCAATGAACAGGTGAAAAACAGAGACCCCAAGAGGAGATGTGACCAGCCCAATGCCACAGTGCCAATTAGTGGCAGAGCCTGACTGGACCTCATGCCTGGTTTCTATTCCAGCGCCCTTTCCACTCTACCCTATGTTGCACATCAGAGAAGTTCCCAGAACACTAGTCACCAAATAGCAGTGCAGAGTTTTCTAAAAAAGAGTTTTACTTACTTTATTAAAGTGGTAGAGAGAAGTCAAAATAATAATAAAAAAGATCCCACTCAATTACTTTAATGATGAAAAAATGCTTAACAACAGGGATGCAGGGAACCCATCTGCTAGACTAAGATTAGAAAACAGCCATTAACTGGATTGCCAACTTTGGTATTTCACAGACCGTGACAGAGTGAGAAGTCATATTTGGACATCACCAGCCCCAACTCTCTCTTGTATAGACAAACCAGAGTCCCTGGGAAAGAGTAATTATTCCAATAATTCAGCTAATTGATGGTGGTGCTGGGCAGAGGAATGGGGACCTCAGCCTCTCACGGAAGTATCCCCTTACCTGTATCACAGTTTCCCTGCATGAGCTGAGGGTGCTGACAGTGGGGAGGGAGCTGGAGAGGTCATGAGAGGTCATCCAGCCCAGCCCCATGTATTTTCTTTAAAGAATAACTTGAAATTATCCATGCTCCAAATAGTTGTTTTTTTAAAATAGGTTTTTAGTGGTTTTTAGAGAGAGATAAAGGGAGAGGGATAAAGAGATAGAAACACTGAGGAGAAACATCATCAATCGAATGCCTCCTGCATGTTCCCTGACCAGGATTTGAGCCAGTGACCTCTTGGTTCATAGGTTGACGCTCAACCTCTCAGCCATACAGTCTGGGCTCCAAGTAGTTTTTGAAGGGTAAAGTACAAAGTGAAAATTCCAAACATGAACTTTCCTGAAGGAAAGACAGTCTCATTTGTGGCAGGGCAAATGGATTTCATGTGAAATCTTTTCGGCATGGTCACGCTTTCAGATGGCAACCTGGAAATACTCCCAAGAGTAATGGGGATGCAGTCAATTCTGTTGAGTGTCTGTGAACAAGGTACTGTGTTGGGCCGGTGGGTATACAAAGCCTAACTAGCATCTCTGAAGCAGCTCACAGGCATTTAGCCACAGAGAGACAAACCTTTGAAGCAGAAGTAATCAGGGAGGATTCAACCTGGGAGAGCAGAGAAGCTGTGGAAGAGGAGGTAACGTTTGAGCAGGAGTTTAACAAATATGGGGACGAATACTCTCCAGAAAGAGCAACATGTAGAAGCAACGACTGCCCTAAATTCATGTAGTGTTCAAAACTGTCTTTCATAAATCTACTAGGAGGTAAAAAGACACTAATTGCCTCTTATTTGAATGGAACCAGCAGCAGCCAGTATTTCACTTGGGCCAGGAAGCTGGTATCTGTGATTGGCTTGGTGAGCCAAACCGTAACGTGTTTGCCTGGCGGTCTGACCTTTCTCCAGAGCCCTCCTCAATTGCTCTGCAGCCCAAGTGGCTGTTAGCATCAGAAGAGGCTGTGGCTTAGTTTTGTAAATACCATCAAAAAAGTCAGGAGGGAAATCTTCATCCCAGAAAGTCAATTCTTCAATGCCAAGGTCACGTGTTAGCATCCACCTGCTCCACTTACACAAGACACTGCTCCCTCTTTCTTATCAAGTGGTATGAGGCTCTGGGGAGCAGCTGTTAAAGCAAGTAAACAACAGTTTTAAGTCCAAAATTCTTTTCCAGATCACCTACTCTACACTAACCAATCCTGTGTCCCTAAACCAGGACACAGGCGGCAGCACTTAAATGGCTCTGGGGTCCCTGGCCAGCTCTAAGTACTCTCAACATCAAGAATACAGATTACTAGAGAAGTGTTTTCTTTCATTTCCCCTTATTGTATCATCTTTTGCTGAAACACCTACTAACATGAAAGGGATCTGAAACAAGGGAGTTATTTTTTCCCCAGGAAGAAGTATGGAAAAAAAAGAAAGACAAAGAAAGAAACCTAATGAAGAGTACATATCATTTCCACTTGCAATTTGCCATCTTTCCAAAGTGAATGAATGTGTTGCAAGGAGCATCATGGAGGAAAAGATGGGTGAAGTCCTGAAGGAGACCCTACCACAAGGCCAATGACCAAAGGTCTATGTTTGATTTTCTTCCTTCAATTCCTACATTTTATACCAGTTTCTTCGTGTGGAAGACTTCCTTGAATGTGCAAACAGTATTACTGCTTGCAGGTCATTAGTGATTTCTTAGTGTGCTGTAATTCTCAGTAATTGTATCTAAGGAAAAAACAGGGGTTGGAGTGTGACATCTACATTGAGGGGCCTGAGGAGAAAATGAGCATCACACAGTTAGTGTGTGTTCTAGACTCCAATTCTGTCTCCTGTGTGAGCCTTCAGGCAAGTACTTTTTTCACTTCTGTTTACACAGACCAGAATGGGCTTCCATATAACCCTTTATGGCCCTGGGGTGTTTCTCCGGATAAAGAAAGATCTAACAGAAGGCTATAGAAATACCCATTGTATCCTCACTTGTTTTTTGGCATCAAATGAACAGCTGGGAGAAATATGCAGTAGCTGGACTCTGACACATCTCATGCCAACTTTGGAGAAGACATGCAAAAATATATGCAAGGTCAGTTTCAAAGGTCATGTTTTCTGACCCAATGGGTAAAATATTTGATAGGAGAATGAAATGCTGCTGCTGATCAAAGATACAGTGATTTATTCATGAAAAGCATGGAAGTGAGAATAAACCCAGACCAGGAAATCTTAGGACCACTTGGATAAAAAGTCCCCATTGGGTATCTGCAAGATGGCTATATTATGTATTTTTAAGATGAATGGGAAGCAAGAAAAAGCCCAAGTACTACATGGTTGCTTGTGTGGTTGAGCTGAAATGGAGACGTTTGTTCAGCATCTGACTTCTAAAAAAGACAAAGGACCAAGAAGAAAGCCCTACCTTAACCCCTGGAAAAAAACAAAACCTGGTGTTACCGCTTTGTTCCTGATGGAAAACCAATTCGTTAAATAAAGATCAATGGAAGGACATTAACATGCACAAAGAAAAGCGTGTGTACACTTAAAAGCATTATTTCTTGGTGCACATACTGGATGCTCTAATGCCTGTTTCCTCTCCACTTCTTCCTACACTTTCCAATTCCCTATCTCTTCCCTGAAATATGTTTCCCCAAAGGAACTGAAACAGAAGTCATCATTTGCAGAACTATCCCATGGCTCACAAAACAGATCGACTACACTAAACCATAATATGGAAGAAAACTGTGTAAGCTCTAACTCTCGCTGTTGTTTTCTAACACCGGCTCATCCTGACTCATGTGCTCTCCATGACAACAGAGAAACTGATCTTATGGTATCCTGCACAGGTTCAGGTTCTAAAGATTAGACCACTGAGCAAGCAACTCTGTAATTTACGAGTTCTAACCAACCTCCGCCAAGACCATCAGATGAATACCATTAGCCCCCTCAAATCTATGAAAACCCTTCCCTACCTGCTCCCTTTTAAGATGCTACACAGCTCCCCAATAGTGTTTGTTCTCCCCAAGCCAGTCAAGGTGTGTCCTGGCTGGTTGTTTTAACACCAATGGCTCTGCTAACTGACATAAGGACTGCTTTTCTCAGGAGAGGAAAGGTTCCAAGGCACGCCCTTTTCCTTCTCTCATGCTCTCGGGCTGCTTTCATGACTTGACTACATCCTAATTAGAGCAGTTCCTAGAATAGAAGTGACTATTTAAAAAATATATGTAAATATTTTTATTGATGGCAGAGAGGAAGGGAGAGGAAGAGAGAGAAGCATCAATGATGAGGGAGAAGAATCATTGGCCTGCTGTCTTTTGCACACCCCACACTGGAGATCCAGCCCACAACCCTGGGCATGTGCCCTGACAGGGAATCAAATCGTGACCTCCTGGTTCTGAGGTCAATGCTCAACCACTGAGCCACAGTGGCTGGGTGAGAAGTGATTAATTTTATTTGACCCAGTCAAGTTCTTCTACCAGTTATTCCTTAGCTGAAGCCAAGAAGTCTTTTCTACCTGCCTCATTTACTGGTCTGAGAGCACATTCGCATATCTCAGTTTTAATTCAATATTTTATTTTCTGAAGAAACTGGTTATATTTTCAAAAGAAAAAAGTATGCAAAATGTGTATTTGAATCCTCTGACTTCTGAAGAAACATAACCTCTGGCACAGCCCACAGTCCTCTCAGATTGGGAGTGTGTTCAAAAGGCAGGTCCTGACCTCTCAGAACTCGGGAATGCTGCTCCTCTTGACTGACATCTGAAAACTCTGATTCATGCCCCAGCTCACCCAGCTCATTACGTGATGTCAACTCGAACACTCCATTCATTCAGACCCTACATAAAAAGCTAGGTGAGGTTCTTTCATCATTTCATCTTCATAAAATATGCTACTGAATGTTTGGAATATATAGATGTTAATATCTATGTTTTATATGGATGAACATAAACAGCATTCATGTAAAAATAGTAATTTAAAATTATATTATCACGATAAGGCCACAATTACTTTGGTGTAGTAACCACCTGCATTGTTTTTGTATTGTTAGCCAAAAATTAAAAAGCCAAAATGAGAGGCGACAAGTGTTTACTTGGGATCAAAGAACTGCAATCTTGGAAGCACCTATTCAGGCAGAAACCCAAATAATGTCTTGAGTACAGGGTGAAGGAAAGCATTTGTTTGTTTGGTTGGTTGGTTGGTTCTGTTTGGGGGTTTTTTGTTTTTGTTTTGAAAAGAGGAAAGCAATAGTTATGTGAAAAGAAGAAAGAATTTGTATTATTGTTAACAAGCTGAGTAACTCTTGGCTGTACATGGTTGGTGACTGGTTCTATCTTCAGATCGAGAGCCCGTAATCATCAGTCCTGTGGTCAAGATGCCCACTTTCCTGCTGTTTTTACAAACAATTGTGCTTTTAGCCAAGTGCAAAGGTCTGCCCTAGTCCAGAGGTTTATGGAGCAAGTTGTGCAAGGCAGTTCCTCAGGAATGGCAGCTCTGACTGCATTTTGAGATGACTTTGCCATTTTTTATAGTAAGTATACTCATGGAGTTCATTTTTAAATAAAAAATATATATTTATCTACAAGATACATTAAATCCAAATCTATAGATATGGTAAATACAATATTTAACAAATCTCTGATTTTCCTTTTACCTAGATTTACCCATATCATTGTTATGAGTATATAGTTATGAAAGCAAGGAATAAATTGCTTTCAATCCTGGTTGACATTAGTTAAATCCAGGGAACTTTAGAGATATCCTGATCCTATCTCCCAGAGATATTAATTTAACTGGTCTGATGGGACTCAGGCATTGGTATATTAAAAAACTCACTAGATGAGTCTAAAGTGTAACAGAGTTGAAAACCATTCATTTAAACTCTCAGAATACAAATATACCTTCTTTTCTTTTGCAGGAAGCACCCCATGTCTCCATAACACTGACCCACCCCGTATCTTCTGACTGCTCTTCATGCCTGGCCTAACAAAGAACATAGAACAAAATGTGGGAAAAGTCTTCATTTTATTGCACGAGTAACCCTCTCCTATGACATGAATAAAGTGAAATCACTGAAAAAACAGATCTTTGATCCTGATAAAAATGACCAACCTCTACACATAGGGAATTTCAAAGAGAGGAAGTAAAATTCTCCAGGCCTAGAAATGTTTCACAAGATTGAGGCTCTACATGGAGATATTCACGCTCATATAAAACAAAAAAACAAACAAACTGCATTTATAGGCTGAGTAAACAAATGGAATTTTGTAAACTCTTTCTTCTGAAGTGAAGGCCTCCTACTGGTCCCCCCAGAGTAGACTCCAGCAGTCAGTCCTAACTGATGCAAAACTCATCTAAACTAATAAAAGCGAAATATTAAAATTAACCGTTTCTCCGAGACAGGGTAAGCCACGCCCACCAGCCAATCAGAGCGGCTGTATGCAAATTAGCCCAGCCAACATGG
>PVJC01012300.1:0-39870 GCA_004026665.1 Murina feae
GGGGGGGGGGGGGGGGGGGGGGGCAAGAGCTGAGGTCTGAGAGACACAGACCTCCCAGCAGAGCCCTGGGCCTAGGCAAGGTCACATGAGGAAGGGGTGGTGATGGGGCCAGAGGCAGGCTTGGGGCAGGGGTCAAACTCCTTCAGGGACCCACACACTCACGCTTTTGAGTCAGGGAAGAGCTGGCAGCTGAAGCACGCAGAGCAGGGGCATTTATCAATGGCCCAGTTCATTCCCAACAATCCCCATTGTCTGGGCCAGCACAGAGATGGGCATTATCTCTCAGCCACTAGAATGAAAAGCTCTAAGACATGGTCACGAAGTGGAGTCCAAAGATACTGAAGCCAAAACTGAGACATGTGGTTTGAACACCAGATAAAATATTTGAAATTGGGGATGTTCCAAAAAAAAAAAAATCCATGCAATATGGTTTCCATCCTCAGAGACCAAGAGAACGCTCAATTGCTGGTTGTTCATTCACTTATTCTAATCTCTCTCTACAAAAGTTGTGGGAGTTTACAGTTAAAAATGTGAATACAATAAAGTTGTTTAAGCAGAAATTAAAAGTCGAAGCCAAGATCTGAAATAACAGTTACTAGAATGGAGCAATATGATAGACTAAGAGCTTCCTAGCAGCCAGAGTAAAAACAGAAATACACAGATTATATCAACAGACTAGGAGTCACACAAACCTGCAGAAATCCCTTGAGCTTTCTAAGCCTTAATTTCCTTGTCAGAAAAAAAAAAGGGGGGGGGGGGGTAAAGAACTACTGACCTAAGAAAGTTATTATGAAATTAAATGAAATAAAGCATATATTAAAGGTTCAACAAATGGTGGTTTTTGTCATTATTATTGTTACCCTGTTGTTTGATTTCTCTTCTTTAAACTGGAACTATGATAATTTAGTAGTGTTGTCCTTGATGCTCTTTGATTCCTTGCTCTGAAATAAAGAATGGGGAAACAGCCTAAGACTGAGTCATCGTGACTCCTCCAGTTTTCCAGAGCCTTGCTGGAGTCCTAAAGTTGTTGGGGACCCCCACAAAGGAGAGATCTAGGGAATTCTGCCTTCCATCCCTCACCCCCATCTTTACTCTGCAAGAAGGCTACCAGGCAAAGCACAGCCTGCCTCTTTAACCATCCCCAAGGTCAGGCAAGGACCGGGCCAGGTGCAGGTAGATCCCAGCAATCTCTCAGGAAATGGCTGGCGCCCACCTGCTCCCCTGCACAAGGGAAGTTGATGGAGTGAGAGCTCAGACACTCCTCCAACCAAACCACAAACACTAAGGAAGAGAAAGCCAATGTCATCTTCTAACTTCCCACCGGAAGGAGCACAGTTAGTCTGGCCGCCTCACCGAAGCCTGTCCATTGGAGAATGGCCAGAATGGAGAGGTCTAGAAGCAATAATAATGACAACAACAACCAGCTGATATCTGAGGGCACCAACTCTTCTGAGCACTGTTTAGTGTGTCCCTGGGAGTCCCCAGGGAAAGGAGGTTGAGGAGAACAAATTCTATAAAGGAACAGGAGAGAGAAGGAGCAAACAAAAAGGCCAGCTCTTCCACCCTCGCCTGCAGGTGGGAGACTCAAAACAGTGTTGATTGAAACCAAAGAAGAGAAGGAATCAGCCCAGCTCAACTCACTGTTCCTCCCCGGGCCCGGGCTGCTCAGGCCCCAGCCCACACACGGAAGGACCACACTGCTTGTCTGCTGCAGGGGGACCCAGATATAAACCAGAGCCTGGAGCAAATTGCAGGTGTGAGCTCCACCTCAGCCCTGCAATACTGGCCTTTTCACTTGTACGGCAGCAAAAGTTACTTCTAAAGCCCAGATCCTAAAACCCCAGGCTCCACCGCAGCCTCAGTTCCAGATCAAATGGGACACCCCAAGGGCACTCTGTCACCATCTGCCCTGACCCCCAGCCAAAGCCCCTGACTTAAGATATTCCCTACCAAGGCCAGTTTCTTGAGCTCTGTTGCCCAAAGTGCCATATATAGGCTAATGGGGGCCTGAAAGGGAGGCTGCAGGCTGAGAGCGGGTCTAACCAGGGGTTCGTGTATGCATGTTTTACACATGTGGGTGCCTGTGGCCTATATGTCCTTGCCTGCAGTTGCACACATTGGAAGTATGTGAAAGTTTGCATGGATGTCCTGAGAGGAAATGCAGACTGCAGTGTGTGGACAGGTATGTCTGTACACATGAGCAGCTGTGTGTGTGGGTGTGCATGCCCTGTGAGTGTGTGCAGGTGGGCATGACTGGGTCTGCTCATCCCCCCTCCATTTCCTCCTGCCTCTTCCAGTGTGACAGTGGGGTCCCCCCCAGCTGTCTCCCCACCCTGGCCAGCCAGCTGAGGTCACTGTAGCTCTGGGTGAAGGCTCTGAGCTCCTGCCCTGCTTAGTCCTGAGAAACCAAAGCCAGATGACCCACAGAAAAGACACCGCCGGTAGGGACAAGTCAGGTCGCCCTAGAAAGCCTGAGTTCAGATAACACTCCTTACCCCCAGCTCCTGCCAGCCCCGGCTCATTCACACACACACCTCTCTGTCTACACTGCACTCACTCAGCCTGCAGGGAGCTTTCCAGGGTAGGGAAGGCCCCAGCCCACACACAGAAGGACCACACTGAGCGCACTTCCAGGGAAGTGGACGTGGTCCACACAGAGCTGCCCGGCCACAGACACGTGCCACCTGTGGGCACACTCCAGTCCCCTACCTGCCAGTCCCCACACACACTGACAACTCTGCCACCCGCACTCACACTACGGGACAAGGCAAGAAAGTTCCACATGCTAACACATCGGCCCACACACACACTCTTGCCCAGTGGCACGCGCACCGATACACTTAGACCTACTGTCCAAATAGTCGCAAACACGCTCTGTCCCCGACTCTGCTGGCTGGTCCAGCGCCGGTCCTGATTGCAGCCAGCAGTGTGACTACTTACTCGGAGGAAGTTGGCGGGCCGGAGGGGTGCGCACAGCGGCCAGCGGTGGCGGCGCAGCTGGGGCTCCAGAGGCCGCGCGCAAGTGGCTGCGCTGGGCCGGCCCAGCCCCGGGGGCCGCCCGCTGCCCCGCGCCCCCGCGCCCCCGCCCGCCCCACGCCTCCCCGGGCCGCTGCAGGGCCTTCAACAACAGCGCGCTCCCTGCCAAGCCTCCGTCCCGCCGCAGCCTCCCGCTGCCTGGAGTCCCAGCCCCGCTGCTGCGCGGCTATTTTGGTGCCCCCGGCAGTGGAAAGCGCTGGAATGGGGACGCGGTCACGTCTAATTAGAGGCCTGGCTCACCCCGGGGCTGGGCGGGAGTCACCGCGGGTAAGCGCCCGGGAGCCTCAGAGACGGCCAGGCGGGGGTACCCACATGCGCCCCTCATGCCAACATCTGGAGAAGGAAGGGAATGCGCCCTGCTTGTTTCCCTTG
This sequence comes from Murina feae, assembly GCA_004026665.1. Taxonomy (NCBI): domain Eukaryota; kingdom Metazoa; phylum Chordata; class Mammalia; order Chiroptera; family Vespertilionidae; genus Murina; species Murina feae. Next base: position 3,409 of record PVJC01012300.1, read on the forward strand.
GACCCGAAATGAAATAAAATAAGGAGGCGTGTGGGTGCGGTTCACAGGCTCTGCGGAGGAGCTGCCAAACTTTGAGCAGTCCCCCATGCCTGGAATGCGACTTGGTTTATTCAGCACAGGTGCTTCCCTTTGGAACCTGAGTCCCACATAAGATCACCAGCCTCCAGATCACAGACAGAGACGCCTTCTAACTTGGGGCTCATCAAACTTCCCCTCCAGACTTCTGGTGTCAGATAGCTAAGTAGAGAGAAAGGGCTGATTCCTGCCCAAAAGCTCAGGAATGTTGCATTCTCGAACTGGAAGGAAGCTTCAAGGTCATTCCATCCAACTCCCTCCACCTACCAAGAATGGGAGGAAGAGGGTGTTGGGAGGGGAGGAGGGTCTCTACCCACCCTCAGGCACAACCAAGGAGAGGCAGCCCCTATCCTCTCTTGGGCCTTCTTCCCAAATTTGAACCCTCTCATTGGCAGGAAGTTCTCCTTGGCAGCTAACCTAAATCCCTCATGTGCAAACTATGTCCACGTGTCCCCACTATGTGTCCAGGGAGAGGGAGACTGGCTCCATCTCCATAACACAATGACCACTCCCAGGTCCCATCTCAGTCTTCTGTTCTCTTCAGACCCTGGCTAACAATGACCATTGATTCCTGCCCTGGACACATTACAGCTCCTGATATCAACTCAACAGCCTCAGCTCTGGGGACCCCAAGCTCTGTGGATGCCCAAGTCATTTTCCCCCAGAACAAGGCAGCTCGACCCTGGTCTGCATCCATTTGTGGACAGCCTGATTCTACACTACCCCACCCAAGTTCCCTGTGAGTAGCTTCAGCTCCTATCTCAACAAAGGCTGTCTCAGAGCCTGGGACAGAGTTTGGACCCCAGCCACCTGCGTGGCTGGGCATAAACACTGGAGTTTGCAAAATCTTTTCTCTGAGTCAATTTCTGGTAGGTCAGGTAATCTGGGCTTTGTCCTCAGAGACCTGACTTTGCATCCTGCCTCTACTACTTTCTAGCTGTGTGTCCTTGGACAAGTCACTTACCCTCGCTGAAGCTCAGTTTTTCCATATCTACATTGGGATCATAATAGCTCATGGATTGTTGAAAGTATAAGATGACATCAGGAATGTAAAATTGCCTAGAAAGCTAAGATATTTATAGAGTGCTAGAAATGGAACGAGGTTTAGATCATAAACAGGACAAATATTAGCAAAAAAATCCTAAGAGATCTTTTCTTTCCAGGACCAACTTCTGTGCCTGGGCTTCAGGGCAAGAGAGAAACAGACTTGGTTTGCTAGGTGTTCCCTTAGGACCTTTGATATGAACGTTCCCCACCTGCATCCCACAACATGCGCGTGCGCACAGACACACACACATCCACTCTCCCAGATACGTACTGCACAGCCCAGCCTCCTTGTCTCCTGCTGGCCCCATGGGCCCCAGCCACCTAGACCCTCCTCGCTGGCCGCCTCTCCATTCTCGGGAGGCCGCCTCATGGCTCCAGTCTTGGCCGCAGCAACTCCAAGTTTCCCTACCAAGGCCCATGAGAGCAACTCCTCTCTCCTTGCTCATCCTTCTGGGCCATGGCCCCAGCAAGGCCTGAAACTCAAAGCAAAGGTAGCAGAGGCCTTCTCTGAGATAGTCCAAAACTGAGGCTGTTGGAGGAAACTCAGAGTTGGAGCATCATCCCCCTCCATCCCCTCCCCTCGGGCTGCCTGGCTTCATAGTGCTGTCCTGCTTAATTCTTAATGGAAATTCCATCCCCGGCGCCAGCCCTGGCTGGCTCATGGAATCCAGGCTTCGGCCAACAACAAACTCCACCCAGAGACAGGAGGCCTGCCTGGTCATATAAACACAGATACACACATATACACATATGTACATACACACACAAGATATTTACAAACTCAGAGATTCTTGCCCAGACACATCCACACACAGAAAGATAATAAGCACTATAACCATGAACAGTTATTACAAGGTAGTATGTACAAATAGCAACTTCCTTAAATCCTCACAACACGAGGTTCTGGTATTAACTTCAATTTATATATCAGGAAATTGATGCATGAAGAGGCTAAGTTAACTTGCTGAGGCATCTATAATAATAAAAGTGTAATATGCTAATTAGACTAGACAGTTGAACGACCTTCCAGACATCCTTCTGGAGGAAGCCACAGCAGCAGAGGCAGAGTGGTTAGGGGCAATCAGGCAGGCAGGCGAGCAGGTAGGGGTGATCAGGCAGACAGGCAAGTGGTTAAGGGTGATCAGGCGGGCGAGAGGTTAGGGATGATCAGGTAGGCAGGCAGGGGAGCTATTAGGAGCCAGTGGTCCCAGATTGCTACAGGGTGCAGGCCAGGGTGAGGGACCCCCCTGCCCCATGCACGAATCATGCAACATGCTTCTAGTTATTAATAACTAACTATAATATTCACTAATGACTGATTACTATAATCATGTTGCATTTATTTTCTTTACACACCTATGAGCAGGTACACCATTTCTCTCCACTAATATTAGCAGGGAATATTTAGTAGCTGATTGCCACATCATTAGTCTTGGACTGTCTTGTTTGGTGTGTGCAACCAAAAATATTTCGCTTTTGGAGAACAAGAAAAATAGGTTTATTTGCATTACGCTTATTAATTTGTGCAGTTATTTAGTGTCTGGTAAGTTAATGTAAAGAAAAAAATATTTATTTTTATTAAAGTGTTCTATTATTTTATGTTAACGATTACTTCTTTATTTCAGCTCTTTGTATTCAACTTGTCTCTAATGAAATAAACCTACTCTATGAAAATTGAAGTCTTTGGGGTTTTTTTTGTGGGCCACATAAACTTAAACTTGTTTGTTTGGCCTGTGCTGGCCTTTGAGTTTGACATGCTTGATGTAGGGGGCTCCTCGGAGACCCTGGGCACTGTCCAGGAACTGGCCAAGGAGGGTTCTGGCCTCCAGGACCAGATGGGGCTGGACAGGGCTGTAGAAGAAAGCACGGCATGAAAGCCAGACTTCTAGTAGCACCGATCATGTGCTGCTCAAGGGAGCCAGAGCCATAATGCAGAGATGGCAAGACTCTGATGGAAGGCAGAGTGGCTGGGAAGATGGGGCAGGGCCATGAGAGGGTAAACAGCAAAATCCAGAGCCAGGAATGCTAAGAGAACTTCAGAAGCGGAGAGGAGAAGAGTTAGCAGTCCAGGAACGTGTCCCCTGCTTGACGTTTCCACGCTACGCAGGACATCTCCAGGCAGAGGCTGTGCTGGCCCTGGGCCTCCTCACAAGCATCTCCATTAGGGAGCACCTGGAAAGACAGGTCCCGTCCAGAGCAATCACTTTGTCTCTCGTGGTTTCCCACCCCCTCCCCATCCCAGAGCTCCCATCACTCCTACTGTCATAGCCCATCCACTCTGTGGCCTAAGGGCAGCTCAGCATGGCAGGCCTGTGGGGCATTTGGCCTGAAAAAGGATTTCTTGAGCAAGAACTGCTTGACCCCTCACAAATGGACCTGGGATCTTGCTGTCAGGCAATGGCTTTAAGGGAGGGGACATTCTGAGGCAGAGAATTTGCATTTCTAAAGAGTTCCCAGGTGGTGCAGATGCTACTGGTCTGGGGGGTCACACTTTGAGAACCATCACTTTAGAGCACAAGAGGAAGTCAGAGATCATTCCAGCCCAAAACTAAACGGTTTCTTCTGAAAGGTCCCTAAAGAAAGAGTTTACACTCCTGCCAGTAGTTTGTACTTTCTCCTCCCCAACTGCCAGCTTCCCGGCTTCTGCCGCCGCCCTGCGGTGTGTTGGTGGGTCTCCCGAGGGCTCTGTGACGGCTCTCTCTGACTCAGCACATCTCAAGTCAAGTAAGAGGTGGTGTCCACTCTGTCCCCATCCGCTCAGAAAAGGTCATCAAGATGAGAAACCTTCACAAAAATACCTGATGACCGGACAGGCTCTCTGATCTGGGGATGGAGATATCAGATCAGAAATTCATGATGATGGCAGCTGAAAGGCCAGCCCACCCAGAGAGTTGAGAGATGGACAAGGATCCCAGTGCTCCAAAGCTGCAACCCCATGTCTGACAGTCCCCTCTTGCATCGCTGAGACCTGCACATTGAGATGCTGCTGCCCTGCCTCCAGAAGCAATGGTGGGACAGGGCACTCACAGGGGAGCAGCAGAGGTGGATCTGGCCCCAGAGTACCAGACAAGCTGGAGCAGATGTACCATTGACTCACTTGGCCCCATTAATCTCTCCAGGCCTTCGCACGAATTGCTCTCAAAAGAGAAAATTTTCCCCAGCCCCCAGAGCCAATGTGAGAACTTACAATATATTTAGAATGAGGCAATGGAAGGACTGGAAAAGCCCTCAGAGATCTCTGGATATAGGGTTCAAAATTTTATTCTCTACCAGTATCACCTGGGGGTGAAATGCAGATTCCCAGGTCCCCTCTGAGGTTCTGAGTCACAGGTGGGTGATGAGCTGGGGCCTGGTGTAGCTCTCTTCCCAGCTCCTTATTCAGTGACTCCACTTGACTAGTGAAGTTGGCCCTAGTGAGAGTATTTATTTATACCCTGGAAATTGGGCAAACACTACAAAGCAGGGTGTTTTGCTTTGTTTTGCTTTGTTTTGGAATTCCTGTCATGGACCATTTAGCAGCACAGCATGGAGCACATGGGCCTCTATTTTCAAGCATCCCAAGCTGTTATGATGCAGGCCCGTTTTGAGAAAGGAACAATGATTCAGTGATGAGGCTCTAACCCCAAACCCTCAATTACAGCTAGAGAAACTGAGGCCCAGTGTGGGGAAGACTCTTAGTCACGGCCATCCTAATAAGCTCCTTGTGGGATCACAGCTGCTCTGTTCAAGGCGGTAGGGACTGGGGCAGCCCTGCCTGTTTACCGGACCCTTCCCGGAATCCTCTCCACCACAAAGCTGCATCCTCTCCACCACTCACTCGCTGTGGCTTATTGGCTAAGTAAGGGCACAGCTGGGAGGTCCTGCCCATTGTGAGCCAATCAGATCACCTCTCATCCTCATTTGGAATTGGAATAAGCTGGACCAGAGGTTAGTAGCAGCCAAATCACCTGGCTGGGGTGCCCTGGACAGCCAGCATGTGAATTCCAGATACTGAGGGCTCCAGGCCTGCCCTGCCCTAACCAAGCCCTAACTGTTCAACTCTTTATTGAATTTAGAGAGATTCCCAAACCCCAATAAATTCCCTGTCTTACTTAAACAAGCTACTTTCCATTACAACCAAGACCACCTTCAGAGCAAGTTAGTAGAAATAAGAACTCAAGATTCCTTCGCTGTGGTCTTGCCCCTACATCCAGCCCTCAGACAGGATGGAAAGGAGTGTGTGCAAATGGCCAGTTTCCCTGGGCAGTGTTTTTGCAAGAATGACCCTGGTCCAGCAGCACCAGCAACCTCTGGGATCCTATAGGAAATGCAAATTCTCAGGCCTCCCCCAGAACTACTGAACCAAACACTCTCCAGCTAGGGTCCAGCAAGCTGTTTTGTTTTGGTTTTGTTTTAATCCTCACCCGAGGATATTTTTCCATTGATTTCTAGAGAGAGTGGAAGGCAGGGGAAAAGACAGAGAGAGAGACATGATTGGTTGCCTCCTGCATGAGCCCCAACCAGGGCAAGGGATTGAGCCTTGTTCTTGACCAGAATCAAACTCAGGACCCTTCAGTCCACAAGCCTATGCTCTATCCACTGGGCCAAACCGGCTAGGGCCAGTGAGCTGTGTTTTAACAAGCCTTCCAGGTGCTTTGGCTGCCTGCTGAACTTTGAAGCCCACCGCTCTGGTGGGAGGAGTCAGAGCTTCTGCCTCCCTAACAACTAATCAAAGGCCATCCGGGTCCCAGGCCAAGCACTGGCTGTGTGGCCAGTCACACTCCTTCCTGGCCCCACGCTCCCAAGGAAACTGGGGAGTCTGAGCAGTGGCCACCCACCCAGAGCTAAGACGGAGCCCTCTATACAAAGTCTGAGGGGCAACACCTCCCAAACAACCCCCAAACAACCACAGCAGACACCTGCCAGGGAAATGCTACTTCTGTCACTGTCCTGGTGCCTAATCAAGGGGGGACTCAGTGGATATTCTCTGGCCACTTGGATTCTGAGGGGCTTGCTCTGCTGACCTGGAGATGGCTTTAGGTGTCCTGGAAGGAAGCCTGCCAAGGGCCTGGCTCTAGAAGCCACTTTGGCCTCTCCACAAAATAATAACAAAAATAACTATGGCTACACTAATAGGTATTGCCTTTTCCCTGTATACCAGCTCCGTCATACTAAGCATGTCCTATCCCTTCCTTGACTCCTCATGGCCCTACCCCCACTCCTGTCCCTGTATTCATTCACCTGGCTCCAGCTTTAGAAAAGGACCCTCTACTTCTCCCCTTCCCCCACCCTATCTAAGCCAGTGCCTGGCCGCCTCTCAGCCAGGTGCCCTTCCTCCTGTCCCAGGTGAACCTCTGCATCTGTGTTCTTGTGCACCTGAGAAGCTTCTGGGGCTACACTCACAGGGAATTGGGTTTGACACTGATCTTCCACTCATTGGCTGTGTGATGGTGCTACTTAACATCTCTTGGCCCCCCTTTCCTGACCTCTAAGCAGGGGTAGTGGTAACTACAGGATTACATTGCAGTGAGGCATACACGAGATAAAGCATGGGAAGTACCTCCTACCGACGGCTCCTCAACAAAGACAGCACCAGAGAAGGCCCAGCAGGTCCTGGGACTAATTCAGCACAGGGAAGAAGCTGAGGCTTCTCTCTTACCTCAGTGGCCCTAAGTGTCTTTCCTTCTCTGGGTCGCAGGATCTATAGCATCTGAGATGGAGTCCCAGAGTCCTCTTGGATGTATCCCACAAAGCCTCTGAGCCCATAAAGTGAGAACAGGGCTCCTCATCAAACATAATGCGCATTCTGCACCATTTCATACCCTTGGCAGGTCCTAGCAGGAAAACAAGTCCCTTGGGATAGGATTTGGAAGACAATTTAATGAAGGGCTACTGATGAGCGTTGTTAAGAGAATGAAAACTGTTGGAACTACCCACCACAGACAACTTGGAAAGCTGTTACACCTGTAAGTGTAGAGGGGCATGGAGGGCAATGGCTGGCTGGGGTTCGATGGAACCATCAAAGGGCTAATCTCCACACGATAGCATCAGAGCCCCAAAAAAATTCTCTGCTCCTCCCTCTGACCTCCAGCCCGGGGCCCCATCAGCAGAACCCAACCAGAGAGCCCAGGTGATGTGATGGGAGGCCCAGCTCCTGGGGGCACAGAGCAAAGCAGAGAAGGATGGAAACGCTATGGGGAGAGTGGCCAGAACATGTGGGAAATAACCAGAACCCGGAGAAAAGCCTAGACTGCAGCCTCCCTCTCATCTAAATCTCTCTAGAGATGCACTGAACCCTCCAGAAAGTCACTGAATTGCCATGATCATTTCCCAGATTTACAACCTTTGGCTAAGGGCCCGCCAAAGACAAGAGCTTTAGCTACGCTATCAAGCGCACACAAGAGCTGCCACGGGAGCTTCCAGAAAAGTTTCACCAGGAGATGAAAACTCTGACAATCTGAATAATTGAAAAGCCTTAATGCCAATGCCCAGATACATTATTGAGCATGGATGGATAATTACCCAGAAAGGATTTTTCTAATACAAACCATGCCCAGCCTTGGACTTCGTAGGAAAGGAAAAAAAAAAATTGATTTACTTTAAATTCTCTGCAATTAATACCCACCTAAGGTTTTAAAAGTCTGGCCTCAGACACTCTTACTCTTCATGGAGGGAAATTGTCCAGGACCCATCCATGCCCAAGACACATTAAGAAAACTGGGGGTAGAATGGGTTCCAATCCAGACGACTAAGACCCTGCAAGGAGTAAGAGCGTTGCCAAATAAAGAAGGTGCTTCTTCAGAGCATAGTGACGTCATTGCTGCTGGAAGAAAATAATGAATGAAGACCAGCCTGTGCCTGACACTGTGCGCGTTACTTGGGATACGGCCATGATCAAGGTCGTCTCTGAGCTTGGGATACTCACAGTCTCCTAGTAGAGAAAGTTGTTAGACCATTACCAAGTGGGAGATGATAAAAGAGGTGTGTTAAAATGTCTCATTATGATGGGGGATTTATACTTTGTATTTTTTGAGGCTATATTATCAGGTGCATATATATTTAGAATTCTTACATTCTGCCAGCAAATTTTTATTGTTATAAGATAGTCTTCAATATCTCTCTGGTCCTCTTTGCCTTAAAGTTCATTTTATTCAAAATTAATTTAGCAGGGGGAAGGGCAGGGGGGAAAAGAGATCTATGTACTAATCTTTGTAAAGCTTTATGTAATAATAATTTTTAAAAAATTTTAAAAAAAATAAAATTTCAAAAAAAATTTAATTTAGCACTATCATTATTTTGGGTACCGTTTTTATGGTAAATTGTTCACTCGTTTACTTTTCCCCTTCATATAGTCTTATGTTTTAGATGCCTCTTGTAAAGAGCCTGTAATTAGGCTGATGTGTGGGGATGTTTTTAATCCAGTCCATGTAAGTGGAGGTAAAGGCATTATGTGCTATGCAAATGGTAATCTGTGAAAAGTTTCCAAGGAAAGGACACAAAGTAAAGACTCTAAGGCAGGAGTGTGCCTGGTGTCTGTAAGCAGGAGCAGGGAGACTAGAGAGGTGAAGGAGGGGATGAGGGAAGAAGTAGGTAGAGAATAGCCCATGAGCTCCGGAAAAGGGATGGCATTCTGGGCACAAATGGAAGAAATGGCTTTAGCGAGGACCATGGAAGGCCCATCTACTGCTACTAGGGGCTTGAGCGTCAGATGCCAGCAATGTAGCTGGAAACAATTTGCATATATATATAAGGAATTGATTAAATAAACTGACGCATTTAGTCAATGGAATGTGAAATGGGCATAAATTATGCAATAGAAGAACATGGAATGACATAGAAAAATGTATACTGAGAAAAGGCAGCTTCAGAATAGTTTTATGTTGTTATAAATATGTGCATAGAATATAAAGGAAAGATCATACATCATTACTGGGGCCCAGCCAGAGTGACTCCCGTCTTGTGCACCAGAAGGTTGCCTGTTCGATCGGGTCAGGGGACTTACAAAAGACAACTTTCTCTCTCTCTCTCTCTCTCTCTCTCTCTCTCTCTCTCTCTCTCTCTCTCATCCTCTCTCTAAGCATGTCTTTAGGTGAGTATTTAAAAAATAATACTAATAAATTCAACCTTAATATTTAAAACATATATATTACTGGTGGATTTCTCTGGGTGATAAAATAACTAAGGAACACACTGCTCCCCTTCTAGGGGTGTTTCCTGTACTTTTTATATCAAGTATTTTTATAATTAAAAAGTTATTTAAATTTTTTTATTAAAAAAATGCTACCAGCTCTTTAACACTGAATTCTAGACTAACTCCTCCATAAGACTCCCTCATTTGTCTTCACCCACCCCAACTCCAACCGGGAGATTTCTAAGCCTCCTCTGAGCTCAGATAGCATTTCGAAATGATAAATCTGAGTGAGGAAAGACAGGCTCAGGAAGAAGAGCAGGTTCTGTGTCAAAATGTGAGACCCTAGTTCATGCCCTTAGAGCATTCCCTCTCCCACCATTTCTCCATCTCTGCCCCAGCCTTTGTTCTTTGAGGAAAATCAAGAAAAGGCTGCTCTTTTCTCGTCCCCAAGTGTCTCAGCCAAGGCCTCTTGGACAAGTGGAACTTTCCAGCCTACCTCCACACTAAGGACTACCATCTGCCCCCCAGAATCCTAAGTGCCTTTGGTGGCACATTGGTTCATTTCTGTGAAGGAAGCGTCATTATCTCAAATTTATAAACTGTCAACGAAGGCTCAGAGAGAGGGAAGAGGGAGAAGTGAATCTGGGATCAACTGGGAGGGGAAGATGTGGCAAAGCAAGCTTAAGTGCCTGCTTAGTGCGCCCTCTAGTGGATAAGGGTTTCCATCGCACCCAGCGGGAGGGATGGGGTAAGAGGGTATTTTAAAATACTGCAGGGCCCCTACTTTTATTTTTGACATTTGCATTTCACATCGTAGTAAAATGCGCCCGTATTTCGCGTTAAACGTAATTTATATACAACTAAATAAGAGTTGATTTGGAGTAGATCGATGGACATGCAGATATTTTGTATATGTTTTACCATTTTTGTATTTTGAAGTCAATAACATAATTTGGAAACTCAGCTACTTTATGGGCCCTTGAAAAGTTTTTAGACCCTTAGCTCATTGTTCAGGGAGATAAGAAATAAGAATGAGAATTCATCTGTAAATCCAACAGGTTTATGTTGTTACTGTGATAGAATTTTACAAAACTGATTCAATATATTATAGTTATAAAATTATCCAGGATCCCCATTTCTACTCAAGGGAGTTCTAATAATATTTGCTAGGAATTTTTCCATTTAATCTACATTATAAAAATTATTGGTATCAGATAGCTGAAGTGTTTTTTATTATCATTTTATCTCTGCTATACATATAGATATGTTATTTTTTTTATTCCTATTATTTGTGTCTGCTCTTTATTTCTTTCTGGTCAATCTCACTAGAGGTTTGCAATTTTGTTAGCTTTTTCAAATAACAAACTTTTGGCTTTATTGATCCTCCTTGTTATATCTTCATCTTATAGTTAATTTCTAATTTTAATCTCTATTACCTCCTTTTCACATTCTTTGGGTTTTCTCCATTTTTTTTAACTTCTCAAATTAAACACCTCAATTTAAGTATTCAATTTAAAACTTAGCTCATTACATTTAATCCATTTTCCTTCTTTAACATTTATAGGGTTATATAATTTTCTAAAGTTACCACTTTTCCACACCTCCAACTTCTGATGTGAAGTATTTTCATTGTAAATATTTTTAAATTTCCATTATGATTTCTCTTTGAATCCTGACTTATTTAAAAATCTTATATAATTTCAAGTATTAAAATTACCTTCTATCTTAACTGTATTTTGGTCAATAAATGTGATGACCAAGATGAAGAAAGACCTTTACAACCTGTCTCTCACACTGATTTCAATTAAAACCTCCAGATAAAACACAAAAAGAATCTGCTTGAGGACTTTTTAAAGTAAGCAAAAGTGCCCTGCCAGTGTGGCTCAGTGGTTGAGTGTTGACCTATGAATCAGGAAGCCACAGTTCAATTCCCATTCAGGGCACATGCCTGGGTTGTGGGTGCAATCCGTGGTAAGGGGGTGTGTGAGTAGCCAATCAATGATTCAATCATTGATGTGTCTATCTCTCCCCCTCCCTCTCTCTGAAATCAATAAAAACTTTTTTTTTTAAGTAAGCAATAGCAGGTGCACCAGGGAGGGGGAAGAAATGGTAAAAAATGCCAGTAAGTTTTCTGAGATATTCTTTTCTTTCTTTTACCTTCTAAATTTAACCTAAGGGTGATCTCAGTATAGTGGGCACAGACAACAAAAACCTTGAGAGAATCCCCCCCTTTCTGGCCAGAGGAGCCTCTTCAATCCAGAGTCGCCATCGTTTATTCTTTCCTTTTCTCCTGCTCTGTTCCAATGCCAGGTAATGGTCAGTGTTGCACTGTTGCAGTGATAGCAGTGGGGTGGGCAACTAAAAACCTGTGTCTCTGATGAAAGGTTCTGCAAAGGGGCCTTCTTTGGGTGCCAAAGTTCTTGAGGAATTTTTTTTCTCACTCTCTTGTCTTTTAATGCTTTGTCCAAAGAAAACTTAAATTCCACAAACCCAAACCCATGAACAGTATATTCAATGAGGTAATATTGAATAATCGGTAAATCAATGGAAAGATAGCATCTGTTAACAAAGAAATAAAAACTATGAAAAAAGAACAAAACAGAAGTTTTTAAATATAATATCCAAAGCAAAAAAATTCACTGAGATCAATAATAGAATGTTGATAAGAAACAAAAATCATTAAACTTAAAGATAAATCAAAAAAATGATATAATCTGAAAAACACAGAGAAAGAAAACTTTAAAATTCAACGGAATAAAATTGTGGGACAATATTAAAAGGCCTAACATTTATCCTTGGAGACCCAAAAAGAAAGGAATACACTGACACATAAAAATTAATGGCTAGCCTTAACCAGTTTGGCTCAGTGGATAGAGCATCAGCCTGCAGACTGAAAAGTTCCAGGTTTGATTCTGGTCAAGGGCATGTACCTTGGTTGTGGGCACATCCCCAGTGGGGGTTGTGTAGGAGGCAGCTGATTGATGTTTCTCTCTCATCAATGTTTCTAACTCTCTATCCCTCTCCCTTCATCTCTGTAAAAAAAATCAATAAAATATATATATTTAAAAAATAATGGCTAAATACTTCTCAAAGTTCATGGAAAGCTTAGATTTACAGATTCAACCTCAGAGAATCTGTACCAGAAAAAAAAATTATACCTAAACACATGTTAATCGAACATTATAAAATAAAACTTAAAGAAAACAAATTTGAAAGCAGCTAGAGGAAAACAATGCATTACATGTAGAGAAACAAATGTTCAAATGAATGCAGATTTCTACTAAGAAACCATAGAGACCAGAATAAAACAACATCTTTAAAATGCTAAAAGAAAAAAACTGCCAATCCATAATCTGATATCCAATGAAAATATCCTTATGAATGAAGGCAAAAATAGTTTTGTCTGTGAAAATAGTGAAGTAAGAGTCTCTAAAAATGCCCCCCTCCATAAAAACAATGAAAGGAGTAACAAGAATTGTCAAATTTACTTTTTCAAAACTCTAGCAACTAGCCAAAGGTTAGCAGCAATTCAGGAAGCAATTATTCAACAGAAATAGCTGAATTCCAGAAATAACTGTGAGCTTTGTGGCCTTATTTTTTTTTATTAACTAGAGGCCTGGTGCATGAAACTCATTTGGGGGTACGGTCTCTAGGCCTGGCCTGGGAACAGGGCCATCTTCCCTGGCTGCCAGCAGCCTCTGCCACCTACTCCCAGTTCCCCATTTGCCATCAAGGGATTGGAGCCTGCCAGGCAGGGGGAGAGACCTAGAGATGATCAGTGCACCTCATAGTGTCTGATCAAGCAATTGTTCTGGTTGTTCTGCTGTTCCATCAATTTGCATATTACGCATATATATATATATATATATATATATATATATATATATATATGAATTTTAGAGAAAGAGGGAGAGAAACATCAACTTGTTGTTCCACTTAGTTATGTATTCATTGGTTGATTCTTATATTTGCCCTAGAATCAAACCTGCAACTCTAACCAACTGAGCTAGTTAACCAATTCTCACCAAGGCCTGTCATATTTTAACTTGCTTTAGTCTCATGTCCTGCTCTCCAACTCTATGATAGCTTTGAATACTAATAGCCCAGCTTCATGGTAAAAACCATCAATCTAGCAAATGAGGGTGGACCTCTTCAAAGCCTCATTCCAAAAGTGTTATCATTATTTGATCTCTCTGGTCATTCCTTGGAAGACCTCATCTGCAATGTTGTCTTTCTTTGATCTGACATGGAGCTTACCCAGTGCATAAAGCCTTTTCTTCAGGAGCATTTGTTGAAAATAAGTACTTACTTAAATTCACAGATGCCTGAACTAGTGCATAATACTTGGAGCAAATAATAGACTAACCAAAAACATTTAAAAGGAAATGTGGGGAATGTGATATCTATAAGAACTTGAAAAGCTCTAACATATTTCTGGGAATCTGGGAATTGTGACACTGCGTGCATGCTCAGGAAGAACCTAAGAAAGTCCAGAGCTCTCACCTCTCACTGACCTTGAGGCTGTCTGCAAGCAAGACGTCAAAACTATGGCAAAGTTGTCAACTACTTGTCTGAGTATTGAAGGTATGTCCCAACATGCACATGGAGCCATTGGTAAAGGTTAAAAGACATTGATTCTAGACAATAAGGAAATATTTGTTCAATCATTATCTAACCATTAAGCTAACCAAACAGTGGCCACATGAAAAAGACTAAAGATTTTTAAAAATTTACTTCAGAGAAGTCACTGAGCAAACAAGCAACAACAACTACAACAAAAATACAACACTTATAAATTCTAGGGTTGGTGGTAGCAAGGAACTATGATTTCCAAAGTTGCCACATTAGATTATTTTAAGTGTCCAGTTTTCAAAAATAATATTATGAGACATGCAGGGAAAAGTCTATATGCACAAGAAGGGCAGTTAATAAAAACTGTTCCTTAGGGAGCACAGACATTGAACTTTGTAGAGAAAAAGTTCTAAATCAGCTAATATATATATATATATATATATATATATATATATATATTCAAATAACTAAGAGAATTAACAAAATAAAGGAAAGTATGAGAATGCTGTCTCGCCAAATGTAGAATATCAATAAGATAGAAAGCCACTCTTTCCTATGCCCCTCATAGTCTTCCATTACTTCTCTGAGTTCATCTCTCACTTCTCTTTCCTCTCATTCACTAGAGATCTGACTCACAGAAAAATGGAAGCTAAAGGAACATGCTATACACCTCACCACAGGGATACAATCATCAAAATTCAGAACCTGAGGAACTCTATTAACAAATAACTTAGTTTCTCCAACAAATAAATTGCGTTGTGGGGGTTGGGGGGTGGAGATGGAGGTGGAGAGGGAGAACCTTAAAGCATATCAACCAACAGCAATGTGAAGACTTTGAGCTTAGGTTTTATTTATATATGTATATATAAACATATTCTATATAACATATATAAAATGCATAAACATATATGTGATAATGGAAGAATTTGAGCCATAATTAGATGTGAGATATTAAACAACGAAGAAATTACTGTTAATTTATTTTGTTAAATGGGATTGAGGTTATGTTTAAAGAGTACTTCCCATCTAGAGATATATGGGGAAATAGTTATGGGTATATTGATGTAATAATACATGGGTGGGCGGGAGAATAGATGGTGTACATATGTAATAACATTGACCATAAATAGATCATCAAAGGCAAGTAAGTGTCTTAGTCTATTTGGGCTTCTATAACAAAATACCACAGACTGGATAGCTTATCACAACAATATATATTTCTCATAGCTCTGGAGGCTGGGAAGTCCAATATCAAGATACCAGCAGGTTCAGTGTCTGGTGGGGGGCCCAGTTCTTCCTTCATAGCAGTCTTCTCACTGTAACCTCACACTGCAGTGGAAGGAGCAAGGGAATTCTCTCTGGCCTCATTTTTAAGGGCATTAATTGCATTGGTGAGGATACTGCCCTTATAACCTACTCTCCTACCAAAAGCCCCACCTCCTAATAACATCACTTTGGTGTTAGGTTTCAAAATATATATATTGAAATGTGTATTTTGGTGAAGGGTTGAAAGGAAGTATACAAACATTCCCCCTGTAGCACAAAGTAATGGGTAGAAGGGGTCCATTTTATTAGATAAGGTTGTTTAGGTTATTTGTGTGTGAGAGATTAGGTTATATGTGTAAATTTTTCTATTTGTCTTCAAAATCTGATGGTCTATCAGGTGAGGTGGCTGTAGAGAGCACCTGGGAAGGCATATGAGCATTTCTTTATTTATTGTCAGCTGAATCCAGTGGCATTGGCAAAGCCACGTCCTGGAAACACACTTTGCCAAAAGGCAGGAGTGTTGTTAGCTTGACCTTTAGCCCAGGTGCCAGTGGGGGGCGGGGGGGGGGGGGATTGTTATTTAAATCCAGCCAAGCACCAGGAATGAATATGACTCGGGCCCACCCAAGAATGCACATAATCTCCTTTGTATTGACCTTTAGTAAAACTTCCTGTTTTTTGCTGTATAAAATAAACACACCATATTGGCTCTGGGTCCCTGTCCCTGTCTCATCATCAGAGGACAGTATTCCCACCTGGCCCCAGCTTTTTTCTTCCATCTCTGTGTGTCTCTTTCTTCCATTTTCTCAAACCCCAGCCGCCCCTATTCAAGAACCAGACCTCTCTCTAGCCGCGCTGGACTTGGAGAAGAGAGAAATGTTCACAGGTGGCTAGGTCAAAGAATGGCTCACAGGTCTTGGAAACATCAGGAGCCATAGTTGAGAAACATGCAGCACAGTGGTTTCTATGGTAAGCTCTGGACACCAACACCTGAGTCTGTGTGACCTTGGACTTCACTTCTCAGTGCCTGTTGTGTCTTATGAGAAGTGGAAATAAAAATGGTATCTAACCCATAAAGTTATCATGCAGATTAAATGAACTCATAGATATAAAGCACTATCTCAAAACATTGTATGGTCTAGAGTAAGCACTCAAAAAATGTCAACTCTTATTATTGTTACATTGAAAAACAAGTTGAAATAAACCACCAGGGTTTTGAAACACATGTATCCAAAATATGTTTTTAATCTTGATGAAGTTCACAAATGGCACAATATTGACATTTCCTTAAATAAATTATACAATCAGGCTCTTAGACAACAAGGCATAACATCACCATTAAAACAAAGCATAGCATCCCATCAGAGACCCCAAGAGGCAGTGATTTCATGTCCCCCTATGGTTTGGCAAAGCTGCCACGAACAACAGGATAGCTACCAAAGAGCCAGTTTGCTACCAGGTAAGCTGATGAAGGTGTAATCATGTTTATTGCACATAGAATCAAATATAAAAAGGATGCACAACAAATATGGAATTTGTTTATTTTGCATTTAACTTCATTCCTTTTGAGTGAAAAAGGTGCTTTTTTTTTTTAACTATTTGGATGCAAACATGTATATCTTCCCTGGGGTCTTCTCACCAAGTTGTTGTCAACAGAAATTAATAGAAATGGTGAGTTCAGCTTCATTGTAACCTGAGATTAAAAAAAAAAAAGTTAAAAGAAGAGGAAGAAGAGGAGAAGAATGAGAACTAGAAGAATAAGAAGAACAAGAAGGGAATAAACACAATTATTACTGAAAAGAACAGTAACTTATAGAAGTGCTTCTTTAACTAAACAGCATTTATAAATTATGGATATGAGATATAAGCAGGCTTTTAAAGCAAATGATAGTTAAAAGCAATTCAACCATCACTATGAACATTAGTAGTAGTGTTATGATTATAGTCCTCCAGACTAAACCTGTGAACACTGAAGGGTTGAAGGCTTTCTGAACCCAGGTTCATTAATGAGGAGTGGCCTGGCTACGGGTTGCTGAATTCAGCAAGCAATTTTTTTACTCATTTCTCTTCTCAGAAAGACAAAATTGCACCTCTGCATCCTGCCCTAGTGCTCTGACTTCAAGCTGAATTGTAGAAGGAACCCTCTACCTCAGGAAGAAGAATGCAATTGGAGAGAATGATCTGAGGAACCTACCAGGTCCAGTGGGTTTCAAAATGTGGATGTTAAAAACTCCAAATACCTTCCCCTCCCATCCAACAGAACAAAGGCAATCACCTTCTTGCTGGAGTCCTTTAGCAGCTCAGGCCTGAAGTTCTCTACGGCGACGGCCATAGGAATTGGGGCCCACATCAGTGGGCACGAAGCCTTCCTTAAGTATTTCCCCATGTTTGCTCAGAATGTCTTCCAGCCGATGGATCACACAGGTAGAAGTGTTGCAGGCTCTCTTCTGGTGGGTGACACTGATTTGCAGGATTGAGAAAGAAGAGAAAGCCTGATAGTGAGAGTCTAGAGTCTGGAGCCTATCCCATGGGACCTTTTCAAAGAGAATTGTAGCTCTTCAACATATAACACTTAAGAATAAGTGATTCTGGCCCTAGCTGGTTTGGCACAGTGAATAGAGCATCAGCCTACATACTAAAAGGTCCCAGATTTGATTCTGGACAAGGGCGCATGCCCGGATTGCAGCTTGATCCCCAGTAGGTGGTGTGCAGGAGGCAGCTCTCTCATCATTGATGTTTCTCTCTCTCTCTCCCTCTTCCTTCCTCTCTGCAATCAGTAAAATATATGTTTAAAAAAAAAAAAAAAAAGAAGAAGCGTTTCTGGAAGAACCAAGATGGCAGCATAGGTAAACTCTGGTACTTGCCATCTCCCACAACCACATCAAAATTACAATTAAAAATAAAAAACAACCATCATTCAGAACCCCCTGAAATCTGGCTGAATAGAAGTCCTACAATAAGAGAAATAAAGAATAAAGTACATCAAGACTGATAGGAAGGGCAGAAGCGTAGAACGGATTAGCCCAACGCCCACATATGGTGGTTTGTTTTTTAATCAGGAGGGATATCTCCACTGTGGAGGCCTCATGTGAAAAGCAAGGAGTTTCAGCCCTACACCAGAACCTCAGCCAAGGTTTCCAGAGCTAGGAAGAGAAGTCCCCATAATTTGGGGCTGTAAAAACCAGCGGGCATTGTAGCTA
Source organism: Murina feae (assembly GCA_004026665.1). Classification (NCBI taxonomy): domain Eukaryota; kingdom Metazoa; phylum Chordata; class Mammalia; order Chiroptera; family Vespertilionidae; genus Murina; species Murina feae. The sequence continues at coordinate 21,679 of PVJC01012300.1, forward strand.
GTGACATGGAGGCTGCTGGAGACCCAGGCAGTTCCTCTTAAAGATCTGGCATGTGAATTTACTTGTCCACACTCCTTCTGGGCTCTAATACTGGATGGCAGTTTTGGGGGATACAAGAACATACAGGAAGGAATTTGATTGTCTGGCATTGAAGCAAGAACTCAAGGGCAGTTTCCTTCCAGAAGGGGTGTTTGCAGAGATCATTGTCCCTATGCTGAGACCTCCCATGTTGCAGGTCTGATTGGCAGCCATAACTTAATTTCTATGACTATAGCTCACACTGGTCACTCTGCCCTGGTGATTCCCTGAGACTCCGCCCCATCCAATTTGCAGCCCCACACAAGCTTTTGCACCTATTTTTCCATACGAATGGCCTGTCCTGGCTCAGGCTTCAGACTTTCCTAAAATCTCTCAAACTAGCAGCAGCTGGCATCAGCATGCCCCAAACCTATCAATAAAAGGCCTAAGACCCAGCACTAGCACCAGCCTGCATTGCTTCACAGCTGGGCCTTGCCTAGGCAGTTCCAAACCCAATACAAATAGCAGCCACCTGCAGATTTCTCTGTAGTTCCTGCTGGGTGGCCCCAGGCAATGGCTAACTTTGCATCTCCCTGGAGGCCCCAGAGCCAGTGCACTCAGTGGACAACTTCAGACCATACCAGATTACAACTCTACATTTCCATAAGGGACACACTCGAGGGGCAGACTCAATGAGCACCAAAGCCCCATTGAAGCAAGTCCTGCTTTATAGGGGTGTCTCCTGTACAACAGCTCTTGCACTGTAGTTACAGCTGGTCCTCACAGCCAATTGGCCCGGAGGCCATCTCCTCCCGTAATGCTAACAGCAATTAAGGCTCAACTCAACAAGACTGTGCACACAGCCCATACAGAGGTGCATCTAAAATAAGGTGACCTGATTTTAAGTTTGGTAAAGCGGGACACCATTGACCGCTTGGCCACTGGAACCGTATATTCCCTTCACATTCTCCCACTGTTCCCTAGCTTGTCATGCATTCTTTTCAAAAATCGGGACTTTTTAAAAATGCTGTGGGACACGGGACAAATTGTTCAAAAGCAGGACGTCTGTTCACCTTAATCTAGAAGGCCCAGCTCAGGTGTCTGGGGAGGCTGAGCCACTGGGCCCTACAGGACACCTACTACACAAGGCAACTCTACCAATTCCAGGAGACATAGCAGCTCTACCTTACACATAGAAGCAAACTCAGGGAAGTAGCCAAAATTTGGAGAAAAAGAAACATGTCACAAAATGAAAGAAATGGAAGCAAGCAAACTACTAGATACAGAGTTCAAAACAATAGTTATAAGGTTAATCAAAGATATTAAAGAGAGCTTCAAGGAACTTAAGGAGACTTTTCAAGGATCTTAGCAATAATTTCAAAGACAGGAAAAAGGATCAGTCAGAAATTAAGTATACACTGATTGAAATAAAGAATAATATATAGGGATTCAACAGTAGAGTAGAAGATCCCAAGAATCAAATCAATGATTTGGGATATGAGGAAGCAAAAAACATCCAATCAGAAAAGCAAAAAGAAAAAAGAATCCAAAAATATGAAGATAGTGTAAGGAGCCTCTGGGACAACTTCAAGTGTACTAACATTTGCATTACAGCAGTGCTAGAGGAAGAAGGGAGAGAGCAAGATATTGAAAACCTATTTGAAGAAATATGACAGAAAACTTCCCCTTTTACCAGGAAGCACAGAGAGCCCCAAACAAGAGGAACCCAAAGAGGCCCACACCAAGACACATCATAATTAAAATACCAAAGATTAAAGACAAAGAGAGAATCTTAAAATCAGCAATAGAAAAGCAGTTAGTTACCTACAAGGGAGTACCCATATAACTGTCAGCTGATTTCTCAACGTAAACTTTATAAGCCAGAAGGGAGTAGCAAAAATTATTCAAAGTGATGAATAGCAAGGACCTACAACCAAGATTACTCTACCTGCAAAGCTATCATTTAGAATAGAAGGTCAGATCAAGAGCTTCACAGACAAGAAAAAGATAAAGGAGCGTACCAAACCAATATTACATAAAATGTTGAAGGTTGTTCTTTTTTTAAAATATATTTTACTGATTTTTCACAGAGAGGAAGGGAGAGGGATAGAGAGTTAGAAACATCGCTGGAGAGAGAAACATAGATCAGCTGCCTCTTGGACACCCCCTAATGGGGATGTGCCCGCAACCAAACTGCACGCCCTCGACAGGAATCAAACCTGGGACCCTTGTTTCCCCAGGGTGATGCTTCATCCAGTGAACCAAACCACTTAGGGTCAAGTTTTTTCTTCAAGAAGAGAAATAAGAATAAGAATGCAAATGAAAATGAAAAGGAGGAGGAGGAGGAGGAAAGAAAGGAAGAGGAGGAGAAGGAGAAATAAAAATATGAACAATAAAATGTCAATAAATACATATCTAGCAACAACTGAATCTAAAAATCAAAGTAAATGAACAAGAAATCTAATGAACAAAATACACTGATAAATAAAATAGAACCAGAAGCCATGGAAACATGACAAATATCAGAGGGAAGGGGAAGAAGGGCCAGGAAGAGATTAACCAAAAATCTTATATGCATATATGCATTAACTACGGATGCAGACAATGGGGTGGTGAAGGCTTGGGACAGGACAGGAACCTTGTGGAGGAGGGCATCTGTAACACTTTCAATAATAAAGATTTTTTTTTTAAAGACAACAACAACAAAAAACAAATATGGCAAAATTTTTATGTATATCTTACAAAAAATAATTTTTTTAAGTGTGTGGGCAGGGGGAAGGGGTGGAGAATAAGTGTTTCTTCTCTATGCAGTTACTAAAGTTGTGAGAGGAAATGGCCTGGCAGCCTTTGCTGGGAGCCATTCACAATAAAACCCAGTTCCTAACCATGGGACACACGCTGAAACCCTGCACTTAGTATTGTCCCTTACATATAATCTCTTTGGGACCGGGAAGAAGTTTTCGGCAAAGGCCTCGTCCACCTCAGGACATACAAGCAGTATACAGAAGCCATATCCCAGCCATGAGCACCAATGAAACCACTTTCCATGGGAAAATAAAAATTCCCTGAAGTTTTACCTGGAAGAGGCTCAGAGAACAGGGCTTACAAGAAGTGCTTACCTGCTCTTCAGCACACCTGTTTTTTTGTTTTTGTTTCTTTAGATTCCACATTGCAACTAATATTTTTGTTGTTGTTTTGTTAAGCCTTACCCAAGAATATTTTTCCCATTGATTTTTTTATTTTTTTTAATTTTTTTAGAGAGAGTAGAAGGGAAGGGAGAGAAAGAGAAACATCAATGTGAGAGAGACACATCAATTGGTTGCCTCCAACATAAGCCCCGACCAGGGTCTAGGATCGAGCATGCAGCCAAGGTATGTGCCCTTGACTAGAATCGAATCCAGGACCCTTTAGTCTGAAGGCAGACATTCTAACCACTGAGCCAAATTGGCTAGGGCAGCATGCCTCTCACCAAGCCCTGCATCCAGCTGTCCTCAGGCTAAAGTTATTTTTAACCATAGGCCCTGGGCACCTTCAAGTCTTGAACATGGACTAGAGCACCAATTCTCAACCTGTGGGTCGCGACCCTTTGGGGGTCGAATGATCCTTTCACAGGGGTCACCTAAGACCATCCTGCATATCAGATATTCACATTACAATTCGTAACAGTAGTAACATTACAGTTTTGAAGTAGCAACAAAAATAATTTTATGATTGGGTCACAACATGAGGAACTGTGTTTAAAGGTTGAGAACCACTGGACTAGAGTAATGACCATCTCAGTGTACATCCTTTTAGAAAATGGGCTTATTCATCAAAATTGATGCTGAGGGATAAAGCAGAAATTAGAGGACTCTGCCGTGATACCCTCTAGGATTTCAAGAATCCTACTCTCTCTTATCCCTCACCTGGTCTATGAGTCCCGTTCTCTTTCATTCCATCCTGAGGTCTCCAACATTTTCCATCATGAGCAAAGCTACCAATACCAGCTTGAGAAGCAATCAGAGTGAAATCTGCATGCACCAATTTCATCAATGAGAGCAAGAAAGAAAATCAGAAGGGATTTCACTTGGAATCCTTGGGCACCCCAAAACTGGGATAGCAGTCTTTCTCCAAATCACTGGCTATATCCCTTTTCTTGCCAAGTGTTTCAGCCCCAAAGCCAACATATGAAAGTTGTTCAGATACTTCAAGTATGCTCCCAGCACACAAATACTCAGATTACTGCACGGCTTAGTAATGGAGCTGTCCAGGCTGCAAGGAAGACAAGCCAGACAATACCATACACCAGGTTGGCCCCCAGTGAGGGGCAGCCATCCAAGGAAGGGGTACTTTGAGCAGGAGCAGGAGGGGCAGGCAGGAGGACAGCTCACACATCTTCCATTAATCCAGTGGTTCTCAACCCTCTGGCCCTTTAAATACAGTTCCTCATGTTGTGACCCAATCATGAAATTATTTTCGTTGCTACTTCATAACTGTAATGTTGCTACTATAATGAATTGTAATGTAAATATCTGATTTGCAGGATGATCTTAGGTGACCCCTGTGAAAGGGTTGTTCAACCACCAAAGGGGTCTCTACCCACAGGTTGAGACAGCTGCATTAAGGGAACTCAGATATTTGCTGAGTCAGCGCAGTGTGGGGAAGGGCTGCAGTGGGAAAGGGGTCATCTTTCCTGCTCAGGCCTTCATGCTCTGCAGAGAGGTTCTCAGAGCAAGTGCAAGTGTAACCCATGCCTCTGCCCAGGCAGTGCTCCAAGCTCAGGGTGCAACAGGGAGGTGGGGCTGGGGAACCTCATGACAAACATACACATCTTCACAGATCCTACACATGTAAAGGCCCCAGACCTAACTCAGACACTGCTCTATGTGACCCCCACCCTCTGCAAGGCTTTTGGCTTCACCTTGCAAATGTGCAATGAAGGCCCCTTGCAGGTGTGAGATAACCACACACTGGTTACATTTCTAAAACATCCTGAGATCTGCTGGCTTCAAACTGACCAGTCTTAATTCATCCAATGCTGGGAAGTCTCCTCAGTAGAGCAAGACCAATTCCCAGAGAAAGCGATTCCACACCACCTCACTTCCTTTCCTAACAGCTTTCGGGAATGGGTCCTTTCAATGTGCCTAACCACAATCCCGCCAGCTCCCCTGAACCTTGGTCTTCCGTGGAGCATTAGAATGGCTGGGCTCCGGAGCCGGGTGAACAAGTACAGCCTGCTGGACTTCTGGCGGGATGTTTTTCCTCCTGGTTATGCCAAGATGAGCGGGAGCCTTACCTGGAGCCCTCTGCCTCCATCTCCTGCTCCCCAGGCCGGTCCAGCTCATTGGTGTTCCTCTGTGCATAGGCCTTCACCAGCGATGCCAGGAGGTGCCCTTCCTTCTCATTGAGTGCAGCACGTTCAGAGTCTGGGAGGCTCTCCAAGGCCCACCTGGGGAGGGAGGGGAAGCAAACCCAATGCAGGCTCTGAGTCCCTGTCTGGCCTCTCTCCAGGATAAGCGGCCAGGCTTCCTGCTCACTGTGGCATGCCCTGAAAACGTGTCCTTCTCTCCCCACGCCTAGCCCACAGGGCTCGAGGCCAGTGTCCACCTGAGGGTGTTGATTCACTGGAAGCCTCACTGTTGTGACTTCGGAGGCACAGAACTGCCTGATCCAGGGGCAGAGGCTGGTAGGTTCAGGCCTTCTCACCTGAGCGGTGTCGCCTGGAGGCCGCCTGCCTGGCACAGGACCAAGATGCTGAGAGCCAAGAAGGGGGAGGACTTCCCAAAGCCCATGGTGCCTCTCTGTAAAAGGAGAAGAACATTACGGCTGCACAAGACCAAGCCTGGCCTAGAGCCTGCAGACCTAGGTTCCAGTCCTGCCTCTGCCACAACTGCCTTGTGTCCTCCTGCCTTGGTTCTGTGTGTTTGCCAGATAGGCCGCTGGGAATCGGCTTGTTTCTGTTCATTTGTTGGGTGGGCTGCGGTGACTATGCTTGGTAGAGCAGAAACAAGTGTCCTGGGTGAAGACTGGGAGAATTCTGACTCTGTTCTGTGGGAAGCCAGAGAGAAGCCACAAAGGTGGCCCTGCACACAAGCCCACACCTTTGTGCACACAAGCCCACACCTTCTGCCCGAGGCAGACACCAGGTGAGGGCCCACTCTGCTGTAGGCTACATCTCCTATCTTCTCAGGGCTGAGAAATCTAGGAGCCCCTGCCCCTAGGCTGAACTTGCCGCTAACTCCGCTAACTCGGGAGAGGAAAACGGGAAGGGGAAATGGGAAGAGAGTGCTGAGGGTTTGGGTTTGGGTTTGGGGGGAAATTTCTAACGTGGCAGTTACTGGTGTCTCAGGGCTGTGTTGGTCGGCAGTTTGGCAGCAGATCCTGGGTGCCAGCACCCCGAGTTGAGCCCACTGCTCTGGTTCACCAGTTGCACTGGTGGGCTGGAGGCGCCTCAGAGGAAGGCTCAGGGCTCCCAGTCCCTGGAACCAAATGTGGTCCCTGAGGACACATCCCGAAGGGCACTCCCAGACCAAACTCCCGCAGGATCCTGCATGCACAACAGGCTGCAACGCAGGGCCCGCAGACCCACCCATCTGGGCTTGTGGAGCTTCCAGCGCCCAGGCGAAGCCCTGAGGATGCTGGGGATTCCACCGGTGGTTATTAGAGGATAATGCACAGAACGTCCCAACCATGGAGGGGGAGGGGGACAGAGAGCTAGGAGCACCTGGCTGTAGATGGGACGAGATGGTAGTGAGAGGAGAAGGAAAGGCAGGCAGGCAGGCAGTTCTCGAAACTGGATGAACTAATCCAGAAGCAGAGCAGGAGGGTGGAGGGGGAAAGTTCCTCACCTGGCGACTCGAGGTGCAGGAGAGTGCAAGCAGCCGGTCCCCCCGGATGGATACAACGCCTGCTGTGGGTGTCTTCCCAGAGGAGCTCTTGGCTCTTATTCCAGTGATAGTGGGAGGGGTTCGCCACGCGCTCGCGCGGCCAATCCGAAGTGGCCGGGACCGACCCAGCTCCGATGGCGTCATTGCTCCCGCTCCCCGCACCGGTCCACTGGGGAGGGGAGCCACCCGCTCAGACTGCCTTTTGCAATGAGGTCATTGCTTGGAGAGCTTGAGGGCTGGGAGAGGTTGGAGAGCCTTCGACGTCCAGAAAGTGGGGACAAATCGGGGAGTTTGGCGTCACCAAAAGTAAAAAGCCAGAGCTTTTCTCACTCTCTCGATGCCTGAACTCTAGCCTTGCACCTGCCTCCGGCCGCTCTAGTCGCACCAGCCCGCCACCTGAACCTCCAGGGGGCTGAGCAGCAGTCCCGGGTTCCAAAAGGTGCTCAGCTGCAACAGCCCCAGGCGCAGGAGGGAAGGGACCCTGGGGGGGGGGGGAGGCTCCAAAGAGTGACGTCTTTGGACCCTCTGGAGTGCTCCTGTGGCATCCAGTTTCCTTCCCTCCCTCCCCACCCAACCCCGAGCGCCCTGGGTCCCCACAAAGAAGTTATATTTCCAGTCTGGCACTCAAGCCTCCTTCCCCGCACCCTTCTGGGACGGGTAAAAGCGGAGAAGAGGAGAGGACTGGGGACGGGGCTAAATCGGTGCAGCCTGCACAGTTTCTAGCCCCCCAGTCCTCAGAGGGGGAGTTTGGCATCCCCCGAACCCGGGACCTTCCACTGCAGCGCTGCTGTCGGTTTACACAACTGCCCTGCACCTCTGGCCCACCTGAGCCCCGTCTCTACCTGTTTCCCCCACACACACACTTTTCCTGAAGCGCTGGATTGCTAAGGGGGCCCCAAGGAGGGTGAGCAATGCACGCCTAAAGGTGCCCTTCGGACGTTCACACTCGCTCCGCTCGGTACAGGCGGGCGGGTGCGCGCACTCGTGCTCCCCGCAGGCTCGCGTCCCTGGACCCCAGCCAAACGCTCTGCCTGTCGCAGTCGCGTACACACACACACCCACACACACACACACACACACACACACCACAGCGCCTCCTGGGTAAGCCAGCACTTGCCCAAACCTACGCGCCCTCATCAGCTGTTTGCAAATGAGCTCCCACAACCCACCCAAACCAATGCCGCGGGGACCCGAGCACGCCCTCGAGTCTCTGCTTGGGGCAGCGGGCGCTTCCCGAGGCACAGCGGTGCACAGTGGCCCCCGAGCGCGCATAGACACGCGCCCGTCCACGCGCATGGACTCGGCCTCCCCTAAGGGCAGCCTGGCTCACGAGATCCCAGTTCTGGCCGCAGACTGGGCCGGAGGTAGCAGCCGTGAGGATAAATGAGGGAGCGCCACCCACCATCGGGGGCTTCGGCTGCCCTGGCCTAGTGGCTGCGCCCCCCGAAGGCGCCCGCCGATCCCTCCTGAGCTCGGGAAGCCTGTCCCAGGAAGGGAGTGGCCCGAGGCTCGTGGGGCCTCATCGTTTGTGCGGGTCAGAAGAGAGTTCTTGAGAGGTCAGCCTGGGCCCTCCGCGCCTCCATTCCTGTGCCAGGGTCGCCCCTGTCCCCAGGAACCTGCGGGACGCGTAGAACTTGCCTGGGGCTGTAGCTGGCGGCGCAGGGCAGGGGCACTCCCGCCGGGACCTGGGTGACCACACCAGCAAGCGCTGCTCCCCACGGGCTTCCTTTGCCCAGCGGGAATTTCTCTCTGCGCCCAAAGTACTGACCTCGCTTTGGGGTGTAATCAGAGACATCGAAGAGGCCTTTCCTGGGAGGCCCTTCCTCTCAAAGTCCCGCAGATACCAGGGAGACTTCTGTGCCCCATTCCCCATTTCCGATCGGGAAAGGCGCTGCTGGAGGACCAGGCGCAGCTGGGAGGCACTATCTGTCTAGAGCCTCTGCCCTCTGCACCTTCCAGGACCTCTGCCCCTGGCTCTGGGTCTGGCAGGGCAAGCACCCCGCTCCCCAGAGCTCTGGGGACCCTGAGAAGTAGCGGGGCCGCCTGGAGTGTCGGGGGAAGGGCTGGTGGATGCAAAGGTCCCGAAGGCCCCAGACCCTAGAGCCCAAGCTTCCTCTCCTCCAGGAAGTTATCAGGGGCGCTGCGTACAGGAGAAGCTGGCCGGGAGTGCAGGAGGAGGAACTCTGAACCCTTGGGACTGAGCACAGGAAAGCTGGCAGCCTTTCCAGAGACTCTATATCACTATTACCCTTTTGATAAGTTTGGACCCACAGCCCTGCGGGCACAATCCCTGGTTGTGCCTTGCTCTTCCAAGAGGAGTGCTGGGTGGCCCACAACCCCAAAATAAATCCTGTATGGGGAAAAGTAGGCTGAAATTTGTATAAAGGCAACAGAGACTAGGCACCCTGCCCTCTGATGAAAGAGTGCACCTCCAACCCAGAGACCCACCTGAACACAAATATACTGGGTTCTAGGCTTTGAATATCTTCTCGGGTGCAGATGCACCCAGAATTATTTGACCTAATCTTCTTCCACTAGTGCGCATAGTAGGTAGGTGCACAGCAAATGTGCAGAAAGAGGGCATGAATGAATGAACAGTTCTATGGGTTCATTACAGTACGAGTCAGCAGTAAATTTGCAGCCAAGTTGAGTTGGGCTGCAGACTCAATTTAGATTCATTAGATGGAAGAGCAAATAGTTGATCCGAAGATTTTTTTATCTATTTAATAAAAGGAATTTATGTCCTGGTGAAAACTTTCTGGAATTTCATATGAGAGGAAGTACCAAGAGATTCTTCTCTCTTCTCTAGCAAGCAGTTTTCCTCAACCCATCCTTGTGTTATATTAGTGAGTGATGGGAAGAAAAAGTCAATAAAATAATTTACTTTCTAACCCGAGAAAATTACATTTTGATTTCCCTGGAACTGTTCAAGGCGTCCCCAATCAAAATAGCATAAGAATTTACTGAGTATAGTTTCCCAGGAATATCTTTCACTTTTGAATAATCTCAAATATTTTGATTCTGGGTTTAACTATTTAATGTAATTACTTTTAAATTTTGAAAATGGTAATCTTAAATTTTTAGAGGAAAAACAGATTCCAGGCACTACAGCTTTTGAAGTTTATTTTTATTTACCTTAATCTTACTGTGTTTTCTTTACAAATTTCCTAGGAGAAATATGGCTTAAGGGAAATTTTCATTCATCGAAACAAATATTTATTGAAGACCTACTATATGCCAAGCATCATTGTTCTAGGCACTAGCAGTTCACAATAAACAAAACAAAACCCTCCTGTGCTCTTCCTGCTTAGATCACCATGATGTCTTTAACAGGAGTCCTTTTACATCACCCTACTTAATCTAATAAAAGAGTAATATGCAAATTAACCACCACTCCAAGATGCCTAAGCCACACTCACCAATCAAGCCACACCCACCAGCCAATCAGAGTGGCTGTATGCAAATTAACCCAGCCAAGATGGCGTCCAGCAGCCATGGAGCTAGAGCAAACAGGAAGCTTCAGTTGCACCAACGATGGAGTTGAAACTGCCTGCCTAGACCGGCCAGGCCTCTGCTCAAGGCAACAAGGTTTCAATTATAGAAGATAAATAAACCCCAGAAACCTGATTCCAGCCAGCCTCGCTGGAACCTTGGGTCAATGGGAGTTGTGGGCAGCCTGAAAACAGCCCGCAGCCCCTCACCCAGGCTGGCCAAGCACCCTAGTAGGGACCCGAACCCTGATGTGGATGTGGGCAGCTTGAAAATGGCCCTCAACCCCTCACCCAGGCTGGCCACATCCCCATGGGGTGAGGGTTCCCACTGGGGGGCTTGGCCAGCCTACAAACAGCCATCAGCCCCTCACCCAGGCTGTCCAGGCATGCCAGCAGGTGGACATCCCCCAAGGGGTCCTAGACTGTGAGAGAGCACAGGCCGGGCTGAGGGACCCCCCCCCCGAGTGCACAAATTTTTGTGCACCGGGCCCCTAGTACCCAAATAAAATATATCCCTATCCTAGTCACACCTCCTCAATATAGTCATACCATCTATTTGTTTGTCAAATAGATATTCAGAATTTACATTATTTTTTGCCATCACCTTTTTCCACCCCCCACTCCCCATACCCTTCTCCACCTCTACCTCCCCCAACCCACCCTCAATCACTACACTGCTATGGGTGTCTATGAGTTCTTTCTCTCTTTTGTTTCTTTTTTTGGTCAATCCCTCCACCCCTCAGAGCTGTCAGTCTGCTCTCTATGAGACTGTCTCTATTTTGCTTGTTCAGTTTGTTCATTAGATTCCACATATGAGTGAAATCATATGGTATTTGTCTTTCTCTGACTTGGCTTTTCACTTGGTTTATATGGTAAATAAAATACAGCAAAAAAAAGTATTTTTTGTTTAAAGAGGGGGGAAAGGGTAAAATTTTCTTTTTTTATTATAGCCGAGTCATATTCCATTGTGTAAAATGTACCATAGCTGTTTTATCCATTCATCTACTGATGGATACTTGGGCTGCTTCCAAATCTGGGCTATTGTAAATAACGCTGCAATGAACATAGGGATGCATACATTCTTTCAAATCAGTGTTTCAGATTTCTTCAGATAAATTCCCAGAAGTAGACTCACTGGATCATAAGGCAGCTTCATTTTTTGTTTGTTAAGATATCTCCATTCTGCTTTGCACAGTGACTGCATCAATCTGCATTCCCACCACCAGTGCAGGAGGGTTCCTCTTTCTCCACATCCTCACTAGCACTGTTGTTTGTTGATTTATTGATGATAACCATTCTGACAGGTGTCAGGTGGGTACCTCATTGTGGTTTTAATTTGCATTTCTCTGATGATTAGTGACACAGAGCCTCTTTTCATATGTCTATTAAAGTCCTTTGCCCATTTTTAAATTGGATTGTTCAGGGGTTTTAGGGTGTTGTTTTAAAAGTTCTTTATAAATTTTGAATATTAACCCCTTATCAGATGTATTAGCCAATATGTTCTCCCATTCACTAGTCTCTTCATTTGTTGATGATTTCCTTTGCTGTGGAAATCCTTTTTAGTTTGATGTAGTCCCCATTTGTTCAGGGTTTATATTATTAAGATCATATAAATATTATTCCCAGTTGAGCCACAAAGTATGCTTTGATTGCATTTTCTTGTACATTTGTTTTAATTTTTGTTATTAATTCCTCCTCTTTTCATTTGCTTCATTTTCTTTCTGCCTATCACTGGTTTATTCCTTTTCCTAGATTTTATTTGTTCCTCATTCTTGCTCTACTCTCTCACTTCAGTGGGGCACATTCACCATTACATGACACATAGATTTCTGGAAATTAAATGCATGGTTGAACGTATTTCCACTCTGAATTTTAAAATTATTCTCCATTGTCTTCTATATCAAGTGTGACTGTAGGAAATCCATTTCCCTTTGTTCTTTATGTGGCATAGAATCTCTGTCTGTCTTTCTATCTCTCCCCCCCTCCTTCTCTTTCAGAATCTTCTCTCTGGTGTTCTAAAATACCACTATGAGGTGACTTGGTGTGGGCTATTTTTTTTATTTATTGTTCTGCACACTGACAGAACATTTGTAATCTCATTCATATCCTTCACTTTCAGGAAATTTCTTGCTTTATTTCTTTGGTGATTTCATCTCTCTCTCTCTCTCTCTCTCTCTCTCTCTCTCTCTCTCGTTTAACTTTTTGGGAGGTGGTGGGTTTTTTCAATTTAACATTTTTTTAAATTTTTTATCATATTTTTAATTTCTAAGAGGTTTTTTAAAAAAATTCTGTGTTGCTTTTTATGGACTCCTGTTTTTATTTAATGGGTATATTATCTTCTAGCCCTTGGGGCTGTTTAACACAGGTTCTTTGCTTTGTCCTCATATTAGAGGCTATCCTCACAGTTCGCCTTGTCTACAGGTTTATGTTTAAGAGCATGGTAATAAAATGCTGATTGGAAAATGGGGATAGCAGAGCTGTCCATCAAAGAGCCTGAATATAGAATGGTCAGATGAGAAACATCCTCACCGTTTTCTTAGGGGGACCCCACATTACGAGTAGCTACAAGCCTTTTCTATGCGCTTCTCGTTTGCCCTAAAAGGAGTCCTCCAATTATCAGTGTGGGTCAGTAGGGTGGGGGTGGCGTGAGTAAGGAAGGAGGCTTAGAATTTTACCGTTCATTCTGCTAATCTGCTAGCCTTTTCTGGGAGCCAGGAGGGACTGTCACATAACTATATATGGCTTAGAAGGAAATCTTGAGTTTGACTAGTCTTTTTAAAGACTTGCAATCACTCCAGTTTTTAGGCTGTTCTATAACTTCATCAACAGAGCCAACTAACTGCTCAGAGCCCTGAGCTTGACTAGAGTCCTTTGATTCTTGATGGCTTTCCCTGCCCTACTAGACCTAGTACTAGAAATGTATGTTTTTGCACTGCTTTCTCTTCTGCTAAACCAGTTAAGAGGGCAGGCTGGAGGGTAGGAGATACAGACCTTCTTTGCAGAGCCGTCAAATTAGACTCAATCTATTGGGCATTTGACCTGAGCGAGATCTAAGTCCCACTCGCCTTCACAGGCCACCTTTCTGAAGGCTTCTTTCTCCAAACCCCAGAGAAGTAGAGATGCCAACACCTAACCCTCAGAAGTCCCTTCTAGAGAATATTTTTAGAGTTGTCTGTGCCTGCCAGAGAATGAGCAAAGCGTGGTGGCCCAGACCCAAGCTGGTCACTCTGAGAGATGGACAGACTTAGTGAATGACGTCAAGGAATTACTCAGGTTGGGTTCCTCTGAAATGATTAAAATTCTCTTTTGGCTCAGACTCCTAAGACCCAAATTGACTCTCCTCCCTGTCTGAGAGCATTGTTCCACACTGCAAGGGAAGCAAACTTTCTTGTAAAGCTAATTAGAGTAAAATCTCCTGCACTCAACACTCCCCCCAAAAATAAGTTTTTGCTAAGGTATATTTTCAGGTAACTGAAACCCACTTTACATGGAAAACTCACCTTTTTAAAAGCCATTTTGGATGGAAACCTTTTTAAAATGCATGACCTTCTCCTCTTAACCTTTTCTGGATGACTCACAGCCATCATCTAAAGAACATCAGTCACAGCGCTGCACCTTGAGTAAGGGCCTGAGTTAGAGAGGCCATTTACCTCCACATCTGCTGCCCCTCAACTACTGTGCTTTGAGTTCTTGGTTCATCATTTTTAGTTATTCTATATTCTTATCAGCATATTAGTTATTTATACTCTGTTGGCTATAAGATTCTCATAGTCAAGATCTAAGGGTCATGACTTGGATTATTTGTTTGTTTTGTTTTGTTTCAGAGAGGAAGGAGAGGGACAGAGAGACAGAAACATCAATGATGAATGAGAATCATTGATCAACTGCCTCCTGCACACCCCCTATGAGGGATCGAGTCCTCAACTCTGGCATGTGCCCTGACCAGGAATCGAACGTGACCTCTTGGTTTATAGGTTGACATTCAACCACTGAGACACACTGGCTGCACTATTTTGGTTTTTGATCGTTTCCTCTGGTCACTGTTAATATATCAGCCTCTAGTATGAGGCCCAGTGTACCTGAATTTTCACCTGCTAATTCAGTGTCATCAGTAAAACAGTAGAAGTGTGATCAATAGAACTGTCTGAAGAACACCAGAAGTAAGAATGTTTAAGGGAAGATCTAAATATCTCTCATGAGTAATGCTAAAGAGCCCTAATACATTTTCCTATTTTTTCTGCCCTCACTGTGTCTTATATAGAGGACGCTTCTGGGTAAGTGAGTGCTTCTATGGGGTTAAGGAAGTTTGAGGTAGATCACAGGTTTAAAAAAGGTCTTGTATCACTTTCAGTAGAATTTCTAAAGTTGAAACTTTGTTGCTTTAGTCAGAGCCCAGGTCAGGTTGCCCTTGACAATCCAGGCTTCCAGCGCTTCCTTGAGCCCAAGGCGGGAAGCAGGTAACTGAGGTTTGTTTATCTTCTATAATTGAAACTTTGTTGCCATGAGCAGAGGCCACAGCCGGCCTAGGCAAACAGAAACCTTAGCTTCCTTCACTGCTGGGGCAAGCCTCCTGCTTATTTCAGCTCAGGCTGCCCACAGCTCCCATTGACCCAACCTCCCAGTGAGGCTGGCTGGAATCAGGTTTCTGGGGCTTATCTATCTTCTATAATTGAAACATTGTTGCTTTGAGCAGAGGCCCAGCCGGCCTAATGGAAGCCTCCTGATTATTCCAGCTCCGTGGCTGCCGGCCACCATCTTGGCTGGGTTAATTTGCATACAGCTGCTATGATTGACTGGTGGGTGTGGCTTGGTTGGTGGGCATGGCTTAGGTGTCTCGGAGTGAGGGTCAATTTGCATATCACTCTTTTATTAGATTAGATAAGAAAGTTACTGCTGCAGGCAACTGGGACACTGAAGAAAGAAAGCCTCAGAATTGTTTCACCCAATGAATTAGTTATTTATTCACCATCACCAGTTGAGGGGGTGCTCCCAGGAGAGCTAACTCCTCAGCACATCTAGCCAATGTTGCATGGCCAAGCTTCTGTGACCAGAGAAAATTCCCAGGCAGAGAGTCATAGGTGCTTGCAACAGGAAGCTCTAGGTGCAGTTGGGAATGGTAAACACTAGTGTGGCACTAAGAGAGTCTGCTAGAGCCCATATTATTATGAGAAAGCATCTGCCATGGCTTAACTACCATCCCTAGAATTAGGAAAAAATACGTTTCCCACCTGTAATATGTTGTGAAAGATTAGCAAACAGGCTGAAATATGTTGATGTCATCTCATTGGCTTCCCTCATCCATCTAATTCTTGAGGTCTTTTCTAGAAAGCCCTTGAGTGGCCCCTGAATCCTAGAGCCAGTTATCTTAAGTGCCCCTTTCATCAGCAAGCAAAGTCAGAAAAATCAGTGCCCTCTAGTCTCTTGCAGGAATAAATCAAACCCACACAGAAACCCTCCATTCAAAGGCAAATATAAAGGACAAGCTGCCAAAGACTCATTAATGCTGGGTAAAGATCTGGGGGGGGGGGGGGGGGGGGGGGAGGGATTCCCAAGCCTGATTTACTAGTTTTCATAAATCGATTTGTTATTTCTTGTTGAGCAGACCCTATTTTCTCAAACCTAGCATCTTAGACATTTTCTTGGCAAGGAAATTACTGGAGAATTTCTTGTTTGTTGTTGAAGATAATTATATCAGATTTATTTATTTATTTATTTATTTATTTATTTATTTATTTATTTTTTTGGCATGGTTGTTTCCAGCTCTCTACCTTGATGAGTTAAAATTAAATTTCATATTCCTGAAAGGATAGAGTGTATGGGCAATGGCAAAATGACTCTTAGCAATAAAGCTAATTGCTAACATTTGACAGTATATTCATCAGGGTGCTTAGTTGCATATAACAGAACCCTCTAAGCTAAATTAAACAGGACAGTATTTGTTACAGGCTATTGAATAACAGAATTTCTTTAAAAAACAGGGAATTGGGTTTGGATGTCACACAGCCAGGAGTAACAAAGTCAGGAGAAACCAACTAGACTATGGAAATGATCTAACAGGAAGTCTGTTGGGGGGCACAGAAGACTTGGTTGAAAAGGTTGTAAAGAGGATATTCCGAGAAACAGGAAGTATGTGAAAGGCGGCGGCCTGCCCTGTTTATCGGAATTCTGACTTAGGGGAGACTTAGGGGAGTGTCAAACACAGCACCTCTAATTATTCCTTGACCTTTCCAAACAAGTCTGTGCATGTGTAGACCCTCAGGTGCTTGTTGGAATCTTTGTGCTTAATCCCTGGACGCCCTTGCCTAGAGGACAATGTAAACACACATCCTCTCAAGATTACTCCCCCTACTGATTGTATCTAAAGTTAAAAATTCCAATAAAAGACGCTTGAGCCAGGTAAGCCTCTTAGCCCTCTCCCCCACAGTGAAACTGTGTCGGAGTAATCTGTTCACCTGTCATTCAGGGGCTGTTGGTCAGCCCCGGCATAAGTCCACTGCTGCTCCCCTATAGCAGTTTTGACTCCAGGGGACTACTCCATGGATGCCCCAGAACATCCAGCCTCCTTTCATACAGCCAACATCTTAAAATGTTCACTTTTGCCTGCTGAGTGTTCATGAATGCCTCTGATTGTCAGAACCATGATTCTCTGTGCAACTCCAGCAAGAGGACTTGGGGAGACATGTTTTTAATGTTCTAACTTCTAGAACAGTAGTTCTCAACCTCCTGGCCCTTTAAATACAGTTCCTCCTGTTGTGACTCAACCATAAAATTATTTTCGTTGCTACTTCATAACTGTAATGTTGCTAATGTTATGAATCGTAATGTAAATATCTGATATGCAGGATGGTCTTAGGTGACCCCTGTGAAAGGGTCATTCAACCCCTAAAGGGGACTCGACCCACAGGTTGAGAACCATTAGAGGAAGGCTTACAGGAAGGGGTTTGGATGGGTATTGAGTAAGTCACATTCAGCTTTACTTAGATGTCTAATATTCCTTTCTAACTCCATGTCCAAAAAGGAATTTTGGAGGTGTTTGTTTTTTTATTCAATTCATATATCTTCCTTCCCCACTTTTACTCATGGCAGAACCAATAACAGTGTAATTCAATACCTCAAAATTTAGATATCATCCTTAATTCCTCCCATTCCTTCATCTATATCTAATCCATCAGTAAATCTTATTAACTCTACCCCCTCCCACACACACCCAAACACATCCCAAATCCATGCTTTCCATCTCCACTTAGCGCCTTAATGTATTTGAGCTGCTATAATAAAATATCACAGACGTATAAGCAATAGAAATTATTTCTCACTAGGGGCCCGGTGCACAAAAATTTGTGCACTCGGGGTGGAGGGAGTCCCTCAGCCCGGCCTGTGCCCTCTCACAGTCTGGGACCCCTCAGTGGATGTCCTATGATGGCCCCAGTCTGCCAGGCGCCTTCTGTGTGTGTGTGTGTGTGTGTGGCCACTGGGGACCTACCCCCAGCCGCATCTGAGGCTTGGAGCAGTCCTCCTGTGTGTGTCTGCCTGCTGGGGACCTGCCCCCAGGCACACCATCAAGGCTTGGAGCAGGCACCCCCTCTATGTTGATCTCTCAGACTCTTGCCCTCCCCTGCAATGTTGTTCTCTTTTTTGAGCTGTGACCAGGGCTGGGTGCTGCCTGCCTCCCAAGCTTGCCTACTGCCCATCTTCCTCCAGCCACCAGAAAGCAGGGAAAACCCCGCCTTGTGGTCAGGCCAGCCTTTTCCTGCTCCCTGATCCCCGGAAGGGACCTGGGAAGCCGCCAAGCAGGCCGCCAACTCTTTCCCACTCAC